>JARFIW010000163.1:0-76895 GCA_036346225.1 Platerodrilus igneus
TATGCAATTTACACAATATTTTAATTAATATGTTTTTGCAATATTTTCTTTTAAATATCTTAAAATTTAAAACATAAAATCAAAATCTTTATACTGATTATCATGTTTTCAACTTTTCTCCTAATTGCTTAAAATGTTAAACACAAAATGCAAAAATGTTATTCTAATTTCATCATGTTTTTGACTTTTGCTATCTAATATGCTTAAAACGTGAAACTAGCAAAATCAAAATTTTTCTGATTCCATCATGTTTTTGAACTTTTCTTCCGTTTAACATGTTAACTTTAAAAATGATAAATCTGTTCAAAATCAATAATGTTTTTAGTTTTCTATTAATCATGTTAATGAAACTATCAAAAATGCAATAATTTATGTTAAAACACAATTTACAACTTTTTTCCTAATTTATCTAATTGAAATCTACCCAAAATAAAAATGTAATTAAATAATCATAATGTTTTTGTTTTTATCTAAATATGCTTAAAACGTGAAACAATCAAAACTACAAAATTTCTGTTCTGAATTTATCATTTTAAACTTTTCATCTAATATGCTTAAAATGTAAACTATTAAAATTGCAACAATTTTGTTAAATTCAATTTAAAATGTATAATGTAATGTTTAAAGTGAAAACATCAAAATTAAAGTTTTGTTCCTAATTTTATCATGTTTTGACGTTTTACAACGAAAATGCTTAAACATTGTAATAAATAATCAATAATGTTTTGTTTATCTTATCATGTTTTTGAACTTTTGATCTAAAAATGCTTAAAATGTAAAACTACAAAATCAATAATTTTTATTCTATTTTATAATGTTTTAAAGACTTTTACTACAAAATGCTTAAAATGTGAAAATATCAAAAATGCAATAATTTTTATTGTTCCTAAAATTTTTGAAAGTTTTAAATCATAAAATTTAAAATGAATACAAGAAAATAAGTTTTGTTCCTAAAATTTTAGTTTTTAAACTTTAAATCTAAATGCTTAAGATCGAAACTATCAAAAATACAAAATTTTTTCCTAATTATTCCATCAATGTGAAACTTTAAATCATAAAATTTAATATCAATTTTGAAAAACAATCTTCTGTAAAATTTAATACTTTGCAAAACTAAAAATCTTGTTCAATTTTAATTTATATTTTGTCTAATATCTTAAAATGTGAAACTTCAAAAATGAAAATGTTTTGTTTATATCCAATTTTAAACTTTTTCTAAAATGTTAAAGACGTAAAAAATCAAAATACAAAATTTGTCCTAATTTTATATGTTTTGTTTTGCTCCTAATGTTAAAAGTAACTATCAAAAATGCATAAGTTTGTTTATATCCACATTTTTAACTTTTTTCTAAAATCTTAAAGACTAAACAACTAAGTATCTTAAAATGTGAAACTATCAAAAAGCAATAATTTTTGTTTTTGATTCCATCATGTTTTGAACGTTTTCTATCGTAAAATTAAAGACGTGAAAACAAGCTGAATATACTACAACAATCTTCATGTTCCTAATTTTAATGTTTTTGCACTTTTGCCTCTAATATGCTTAAAATGAAAACATCAAAAATGCAATCAATATTTTGTTCTATTGATTCATCATGTTTTGAACGTTTTTATCGTAAAATGCTTAAAGACGTGAAAACAAGCGAAAACTACAACAATCTTTGTTCCTAATTTTACATGTTTGCACTTTTGCCTCCTAAGTATTTAAAATGTGAAATATCAAAAATGAAAATTTTTATATTCCATCATGTTTTTGAACGTTTTCTATCGTAAAATGCTTAAAGACGTGAAAACAAGCGAAAACTACAACAATCTTCTGTTCCTAATTTTATCATGTTTTGCACTTTTGCCTCCTAAGTATGCTTAAATGTGAAACTATCAAAAATGCAATAATGTTTTGTTTATTGATTCCATCATGTTTTGAACGTTTTCTATCGTAAAATGCTTAAAGACGTGAAAACAAGCGAAAACTACAACAATCTTCTGTTCCTAATTTTATCATGTTTTTGCACTTTTGCTCCTAAGTATGCTTAAAAATGTGAAACTATCAAAAATGCAATAATGTTTTGTTTATTGATTCCATCATGTTTGAACGTTTTCTATCGTAAATGCTTAAAGACGTGAAAACAAGCGAAAACTACAACAATCTTCTGTTCCTAATTTTATCATGTTTGCACTTTTGCTCCTAAGTATGCTTAAATGTGAAACTATCAAAAATGCAATAATGTTTTGTTTATTGATTCCATCATGTTTTGAACGTTTTCTATCGTAAAATGCTTAAAGACGTGAAAACAAGCGAAAACTACAACAATCTTCTGTTCCTAATTTTATCATGTTTTGCACTTGCTCCTAAGTATGCTTAAATGTGAAACTATCAAAAATGCAATAATGTTTTGTTTATTGATTCCATCATGTTTTTGAACGTTTTCTATCGTAAAATGCTTAAAGACGTGAAAACAAGCGAAAACTACAACAATCTTCTGTTCCTAATTTTATCATGTTTTGCACTTGCTCCTAAGTATGCTTAAATGTGAAACTATCAAAAATGCAATAATGTTTTGTTTATTGATTCCATCATGTTTTTGAACGTTTTCTATCGTAAAATGCTTAAAGACGTGAAAACAAGCGAAAACTACAACAATCTTCTGTTCCTAATTTTATCATGTTTTGCACTTTTGCATCCTAAGTATGCTTAAAATGTGAAACTATCAAAAATGCAATAATGTTTTGTTTATTGATTCCATCATGTTTTGAACGTTTTCTATCGTAAAATGCTTAAAGACGTGAAAACAAGCGAAAACTACAACAATCTTCTGTTCCTAATTTTATCATGTTTGCACTTTTGCTCCTAAGTATGCTTAAAATGTGAAACTATCAAAATGCAATAATGTTTTGTTTATTGATTCCATCATGTTTTGAACGTTTTCTATCGTAAATGCTTAAAGACGTGAAAACAAGCGAAAACTACAACAATCTTCTGTTCCTAATTTTATCATGTTTGCACTTTTGCTCCTAAGTATGCTTAAAATGTGAAACTATCAAAAATGCAATAATGTTTTGTTTATTGATTCCATCATGTTTACGTTTTCTATCGTAAATGCTTAAAGACGTGAAAACAAGCGAATATATAAACAACTTGTGTTGTTTTAATTTTCACTATGTTGATGTTAAAAATTGAAACTATAATGAAATGTCATGTGGGTTTGTGTTACCCTTGATCCACTGATTTGGGAATGGAATTTTCATAGGACAAATGCTTAAAGACGTGTAAACAACAAAAAAACAAGAAATTACTTTCAATTTAATTTGACTTTGCCCAAGATCTTAAAAGTAAATTAAAAAGAATAAGTTTTGTTTATTATTCCATCATGTTTTTGAACGTTTTCTATCGTAAAAATGCTTAAAGACGTGAAAACAAGCGAAAACTACAACAATCTTCTGTTCCTAATTTTATCATGTTTTTGCACTTTTGCATCCTAAGTATGCTTAAAAATGTGAAACTATCAAAAAATGCAATAATGTTTTGTTTATTGATTCCATCATGTTTTTGAACGTTTTCTATCGTAAAAATGCTTAAAGACGTGAAAACAAGCGAAAACTACAACAATCTTCTGTTCCTAATTTTATCATGTTTTTGCACTTTTGCATCCTAAGTATGCTTATAAATGTGAAACTATCAAAAAATGCAATAATGTTTTGTTTATTGATTCCATCATGTTTTTGAACGTTTTCTATCGTAAAAATGCTTAAAGACGTGAAAACAAGCGAAAACTACAACAATCTTCTGTTCCTAATTTTATCATGTTTTTGCACTTTTGCATCCTAAGTATGCTTATAAATGTGAAACTATCAAAAAATGCAATAATGTTTTGTTTATTGATTCCATCATGTTTTTGAACGTTTTCTATCGTAAAATGCTTAAAGACGTGAAAACAAGCGAAAACTACAACAATCTTCTGTTCCTAATTTTATCATGTTTTTGCACTTTTGCATCCTAAGTATGCTTATAAATGTGAAACTATCAAAAAATGCAATAATGTTTTGTTTATTGATTCCATCATGTTTTTGAACGTTTTCTATCGTAAAAATGCTTAAAGACGTGAAAACAAGCGAAAACTACAACAATCTTCTGTTCCTAATTTTATCATGTTTTTGCACTTTTGCATCCTAAGTATGCTTAAAAATGTGAAACTATCAAAAAATGCAATAATGTTTTGTTTATTGATTCCATCATGTTTTGAACGTTTTCTATCGTAAAATGCTTAAAGACGTGAAAACAAGCGATGATTATTATAAACAACTATAGGTGTTGGTTTTGAAATATTTTCAACTAATGTTGATGGTTTGAAAGAATATATTGGAAAACTATGAATTCGGCAAATGTTCGAGTGGTGGGGATCTTGGTAGGTGCAGGCTGCTCAACCCCCTTGACATGCCACTGAATATTGGGGAAATGGGCTATATATTTGTACAATAGAAGGGGAACCAAACTGCATCTAGCAAGAACGAGCAGCGGCTATGTTCGAAGACAACAAACAGAAACAAGGAGAAAATTGTTGAACACATATATGGAAAACAAAAAAATAGAGAAACAGAAGAGCAGGATACGTTCTAAGTCATTTTAGGAAATAGTGCGGGATATATTACTAGCAGAGATTGGAAAAAAGAGGTAGAGGTAGGACTAGATCAGACTATTGCACACAGTTAGTGAAAGATGTAGGCTGTGAGAATTTCAGGAAATGTGCAGGCTAGCTCAGGATAGAAATCAATGAAGGTACGCATCTAACCAGTTCCAGGACTGAAGATCTAATCATGATGGTTAAATTATCTAAACAAATTGATTTAAATTTTACCATTACAGATCTTGTTGTTGGCTTTTCCAAAACATAATAATTACCATTCAATGTTCCATCTTCTTGAAAATCGTTTTAAAGTCCAATTTTGATGCAAATAGACATCTTTATCACTAATAAAACCTTTAAATCATGTATGTCTATTCCAATCAGGAAAACTTGCGGTAGTTGTAATTATTTTTAATTATTTATTTTCCATTTTAAGAGTTAAATAATTTTCACTGTCAAACATTGTATATTTCGTATAGGCAATTATGTACGTACCGTATTGTTAGATCATCAAATAATACACTCTCGTCTGCAATTCGAATAGCACTGTTCTCATGGCTGTCCAGTATTGAATTTTATAATCAAAACCTTCTGACGTAATTTATTTCTGGGCGTTTCCTGGAGGTTCGAGATCCTTCGCTGTTGATTTGCTACATAGGTTGTCAACACTCCAGTTTAATCGAGAATTTTAAATTCATTAAGTCATTAATGAATTTAAAATTCTCGACTAAATCACTTAATTAATTTCTTATTACCAAATAACGCATTGTTATGTACTCACTTTGATAGCTTCTCAGAGTGCACACTGGTACAAAACTTAAGTGATAAAGGTGACACACAGTATAGTACGTACAAACAGAAGGAGGAGATAGGTAGTCATGGAAAACCAACCGAAGGTACAAGAGTTAGTACCTATTCCTATTTAATAATTGGGCACGTCGTTTACCTATCTTAACATTCCATCGTTCTAGAACATGGGGTCATTTAACTACTCTTTCTATGATATTGTCGGAGGCTTTCACGGCCGGAGTCATTATAAATATGTATAATTCCGGGTTGAGACCGTGTCATCTTATAAACTATGATCGACGTTTCGCCCACTTTTGTAAGGGGCTTCATGAGGACAAGAAAATAAATAATAATAAAGATAAGAATAATAATATTAAGTAGACAAGTTAAAGTGTAAAGAGTAAGAAAAGTTACTTCTGAACTAGCAGACTCACCAGCCCATTTCAGCCAAAAGGTGTCTTGTAGCAAAGTAACTAGTGAAAGTAACGAAAGTGGTAATTTATATAGGGCGAGAACTTGATGCATGAGTGAAAAATGCTTAACTTCTACCTGTTTTGTCTGAGACAGACAATTTTACAAAAACACTTCTGGCACACCCATGAGCACACCTCTATCCCCTATTGTGACCAATATATTCATGGAGTCTTTGGAATCAATGGCTTTAGAATCACAGACCTTAAACAAAAAAATTGGTTCCGTTATGTAGATGAAACTTTTGTAATCTGGCCCCATGGACACCAACGCTCAATAATTTTCTAGATCACATAAACAATCAACATAAAGATATTAAGTTCACTATAGAAATTGAAAAGAATGGAACTCGACCATTCTTTGACGTTCTGGTGGAGCGCCAACCCAAACAGACGACTAGATCATTCCGTATATCGAAAACCCACACACAAGACAGATACTTACATGCGTCGTCACATCATCATCCGTCACAAAAACATCGGTAATCAACTCTAGTCCAATGTGATATTAAGATTTCACAACCAGAACATTTATCTAATTAACTGACCCATCTGAAAACTAGTCTTATAAAAACGGCTATCGGCATACTAATAAGCCGACGTCTGCATCCAACACGAACCCCAAACCACGCTGTAATTCCGACACACGATCTTTAGCAAGTCTTCCATATATACACAGAGTAACAGATCGAATTGGCAAAATTCTATGTAAACACAACATCAAAACAATGTATAAGCCTGCTAATAAAATTTCACAAATATTACCAACCCCAAACGATTCCGAAAACAGTCTTAAAGCCCCAGGCGTATATAGTAAACCTTGCAGCTGCGGTTTAGTATATATAGGAGAAGCAGGACGGTCAGTATAGACTAGACTAAACGAGCATAACCGATGCTTAGGACCAAACCAGTACAATCGCTAAACGCTGGTCGAACACCAACATGAAACTGGCCATACCATTAACTTTGACAAGACGAAACTAATTGCCAGACTTCTATTTTTCTACAATAGAAAAATCAGAGAATCGGTGAAAATCATTAAAATTCTAAGAATTTAAACAAAGACAATGGCTACTACCTTTCTCCCATTTGGAAAACGAGCCTATTTTCACAAAAGCAGATCCGTAACGTTCATCGATCCGCTACAACACTCCTCTCTATTCATGATCACTCATGCATCAAGTTCTCGCCCTATATAAACGACCACTTTCGCTACTTTCACCAGTTAGTTTGATACAAGACACCTTTTGGCTGAAATGAGTTGGTGAGTCTGCTAGTTCAGAGGTAATTTTATATACTTTTACACTTTAACTTGTCTACTTAATATTATCATTCTTATCTTTATTATTATTAGTTTTATTATTTATTTTCATTTTCTTTGCTTGTCCAGATGAAGTCCCTTACAAAAGTTTATAAAATGACACGGTCACAACCCGGAACCATAAATATTTATACTCTTTCTATGTCTTAATGATATCTGATTTAATATTTTAAACTTAATGTAATACTTTTCAATTGAAAACATGTTCTTTTGTTATGAAATGAAAATTCCTTTTAGAAAATTGACATGCATTTGACCGTAAATTGATCCTTTAATTATTGAATTAAAATTGAAATTTCTTTTAGTTAATGTTTTGTAAATTTTTAGGTACTGATGCTATTAAAGTCTTAGAAAATAGACAAGGTGATAAACTAGCCAGGGATTTTGTGAAAAGGTTGAAACAAAAGGCTACCAACTCAGGATAAGCATATAAGACTGCTATATAAATATTTTAATGTTTTAATTATAGAGAAGTTATGTGACTGAGAGTTTTTTAATACTTGCTCTTTGTTATTATAGTGACTTTTAATAATGTTCAAGTTTGATTATGTATTATTTTATACTGTAGACGTAGAAATGTTAAATGTAAAACAAGTTTTAGAAATAAAATTTTAGCATTTTACTTTTAGTTAAGATTTGAAGGTCCTAAGGAAACTATTGCTTTTCTCTCATTGATTTTCACCATTTCAAATGCATGGTTATACAAAGTCTTTAAATATAATAGTTTTACAGGTGTAATGAGCGACCAATATACGTACCGTTTTTCAACTTTACACTGTAAATCATTATTCAACACCCAAAAAGTTACACTTCTTTATCCATGGAACATTCTCGAAATGACGATATCTTTCTAGTCATACTGTTACGGATTAGTTAGAATATCATTGTTGACCGGCGTTATCCAATAATTGAACATCACATCGTTAACCTATTAGATATGTTATAAGGTAATATAAACGGTTTTAATTCTTGACTAAGATAAGTTTTAGTATTACAGTTTGTGTGTGTGTGTGTGTGTGTGTGTGTGTGTGTGCACGCACGCACGGATGTATGTGTGGGTAAGTGTTTCTTTTATGTATATATTAAATTGAAAATACTAGTTTATAAAGCCATTATTATTAATTATGTCTTTTAGTTATAATTTTAAGCTTTATACGGCAATTATAAGCAACTTAAATCGATTAACAAGTCGCCATCTTTGTGATTAACTAAGTTAAATATTGTCAACAATTTTTAGTCAATCAAATCAACACGCAAGTGTCCAAATATATCATAAATAATTAATTCTACATCATTTTGGTCTATTTCAATAAACAATCCTTTAATTATTAAATGTCATAATTAATCAATTTCAATTTCAACGTGCAATGTTTAAAATGTAAATTCGTTAACATTTTACAAGCATTAGGTGTTTGATTTTGAGATGATATGCAACAGTAAAACCATTTGAAACGTGTAGCAGACAAATACATTTTATAATTAATCAAGTTTAAATTATTTAAAAACTGTAGAATGAAATCAAACGTTAATTAATTTCCTGTGAAATAATGATCTTCGATCATATAAATTCCTAAAACTACTAAGGCATCCAAAAGTTATTAACTAAGTTCAGTAAAAATTCCAATACGACGATATTTTTCTCAAAAACTAATCTAGTCTTTCTACAATATGTTATTATAGACATAGTCAAGTTAGACTTTATATCTGATGTTAATTTTTCAGCACTGCTCGTCGTTGAATTAAATTCACCGATATCAGTGCAATATGTTACGGATAAATAAGCGTCAAATGAATTAAATTTTGATTTGCTCTGAAAGGGCGGGGACCCTGTAGCAATACGAGTGCACCGGCTAACTGCAGTGGGGCGGGAGTAGGTTGCTATGGATAAACGAGAAAAGATAATAAAGAAATACAAAATAATAAATAATATGTCTTAAATACAAAATTCTACATTACATTAGCACTTAGTCTGCAAGGTTTTTTTCTGTCAAAATTGAGGGGCATCAAACCGTCGGTCACAGTAATTTCTTATAATGTGATTTCTATACGGAAGATTATTTTTCCGCATAAAACTCCCTTGCTTCGGTGATAATAAAATTAAAGTGGTAAACTAAAATATTTTTTCCAAATAAAATCCATTACAAATAACTGACTTTACCTGGTTCCTATATAAATTGAAATCAGATTCACCCTAAGTTTAAACTTTATTAACATAAAATAATTTCAGTACACATAACACTTTCTTATAAACAAATTAATTAACCTCAAATCAGGAGGTATTGCTAAAATAAATCATAAAGAAAAGACATTAAATTGCACCGTATCACGATACAAAACCTAGAGAAAACAAATTACATCTAACAATAATAATTCATTTCATACTTTCCTGTTTTCCATATGAATCATGTGGCATTATAAATTCCAATTTGATTGGCAATTCACTTAAAACATCTGGAAAACAACTTTTTGTTGGAAGTCTTACAAAAACCACATTAAAAATAATTTATAGAAAACTCAGATTGTATGGCTCTAAAGCACTGTTTAGGAATTGAATATATTCAATATATACCAATTGTATGTATTTGAAGTTCTTAAACATTACAAAAATTTTCCATTAAAAATTCTCCCCACAATTATGAGACAAAAGTAAACTGGATTTAGATGTACAAACGGTCAGAACCACAAAACAAATCAGTCAACAAAGCTTTAAGTATGTAGCTCCACGTCTGTATAATTTACTACCAAAAGAAACTAAGATATCAATTTACTCTCATTTTATTAAGAAAGTTAAAAGTTGGATTGCAGAGTTTTGCTTGCCTGATTAAATATGATGTTTCTTTGTTTAAACAAATATGTTACTTTCTATTGGTTAAAATGCATATTCTAAGTAGATTAGTTATTATGTAATGTGAATATGAATATTTACCTTGTTTAATTATTTTTGTTCTATCCTCGCGCTCAAGCTCTATTTAGCTTTTGCGAGGTAATTACTTACTTTATTTGTATTCTTTTCATTTGCTTTGTAGTTTTATTTTTCTGTGTAATGCAAATAAAGATTTATTTATTTATTTATTTATGTCTATTCTTATACTTGATGTTTTTATCCGTCACACTGACCCTCGAATATAATCAATGTTTGTTATAAATTATTTTTATTAATCACATTAAACGTAAATACTTCATAGAATGTTAGTTTTCCTGTTTTTGTTAATTGCAATTTTAGCTCATGATTAAGGATTCATATTATCCGAAACGTTGATGTTCAATAAATGATTATTCAATAATTAATTTTTATCGAACGACTTACAGGCCCCCACCCCTAGAAATAAGTTTGCTTTTCTACCCTTTTATTTCAAATTATTTATGCTGTCAGTCGGTTCAATCCCGTAACATCAAGCTCCAGTTTCACAAAATCAATCAAAATAGAATTTATATTTATACGTTACCACCATTCCCTGGAGAGTCCTTGAATGCTGGCGCGTACTGTCCAATCTCCAATCTGCGTTGTTGTAACTGCTTCACTGCCTTACTAATCCTACAAATTATTGTGCAGTTAATTTCCAAGTTAACTTTCAAGTAAAACGAACAACAAAATCTAATCCTTTTGGTTTTCCTTCCTCACTTTATGAATGTATCCCTTTCTCAAAATACAGGTTGCACATCCACACGCCAATCCTTTTAAATATTATTTTGTCTTTAAACTACAATCATTCCCAACCAAACTTCTTACAATAATACATTAAATTCTACTTTCCTTGTTTGTTATGCCCTCTGATCTTGAAGTCCTCTCTGTTTCTTATTCTTTTCTTCAGCTGCTTGTTCTTACTCCGTCAAATAACTTTGTGAAATTGATTCTCTACTTGCTCCTATTAACTGCACCTTCAGCACGGTAAATAAAACCAGAACATTTTTGGTTGATTCTATTTTTTGATTTGGAACAATTTTTCTATATAGACAAGTGTGTTTTCAGTTTTCAATATATCACAAATCCCAATTTTTTGTCTAAATTTTACAATTTTGAATAAACTAATTAGACTTCTGGTAAATTTTTAAATAATAGAATCTATCTTCTAAAAATTTTTTGACCATCACACAAACTTATTTTAGTTATCTTATTGTTACCCTGGCAACCTTTTCTTCAGATGTATGCCTACTACTTTTTATTGTTGTTACATTTCATATCTGGCAACATGACCCTAAACCTACTATACAGTTTTTATTAAATCAACACATGCCTACTTCTTAATTATATCTGGCTATCTGTCAAATAAGCATAATCAAAGTTCAGTAACTCTACAGTGTTCTTTTGAGTATTTCTTTTGGTGCTTTTAGGGTTCATTTTCATTCGTGAACTTAACTCTAATACAACATGGTTTAATACCATGCATTTTGTTTCAATTATTGGCTTATAAATAGGTACATAAACATACCCTTGATTTTGATCAATGAATACATTCAAAACCAATCTTTTTAACCTTCAGTTCTAAAACATTTTTAACCCTGTTTTATTTTATTATTATAATATATATATATATATTGCTCAAATTTAGACCAGGGTAGAAAATTAATTAACGACAGCAAATAATTTTAATCACCGTGTATAAGGAAGCTTTAGGTACAAATACGCTTCATTTAAAGACATATTGGATAAATTCGTCATTTACTTCTAAACATAGGGTTTATATTGTTTAGATAATGTTAAACACCTTGTGTATCAGAGCAGTGGAAAATAGAACGCTTAATTAAAGGCCTACTGTGTAGATTTAAATCATTTAATTAGAATGTAGGGTTTGTATATAATCATAATCAACGTGTAGAAGGAAGTAATGTAGAATTTCATTAGATAATAAGCACTATTAAAACCGTGGAGCATAAAAATTTATTCGTTTCGTTAAAAATAAGGGATTTAAATTATTCACTAGACGCTTTCTATAAAAAGAAGCAGAGTTAAAGGGTTCAATTTGTATTTAATTTAATCATTCCAAGTACTAAAACTATCGAGAAATTATAAAAGGCGTGGGGAAGGCGCGCAAAAGCCTTCAGCGTATTAGAACAAGGAACACCAGCAAAGATAACGATGTATATGATAGTCGATAAGCTCCAAGCTATATGAGTGCAAGTAAGAAAGCGAGTTTGTG
This sequence comes from Platerodrilus igneus, assembly GCA_036346225.1. Taxonomy (NCBI): domain Eukaryota; kingdom Metazoa; phylum Arthropoda; class Insecta; order Coleoptera; family Lycidae; genus Platerodrilus; species Platerodrilus igneus. The sequence goes on from JARFIW010000163.1 coordinate 12,341, forward strand.
GTATAGAGACAAGCGAAATGGAATGCATTGGTAGTTAAATGAGGGGAAATGTGTAAAACGAGAGCACAGGTTGTAGATAGAATGAACAGACTAGATTGGCGGTTAAGGTTGAAATAAGATGCAAACAGGAGAGATGGAAACATAACAATTTCTATGTAAAATTAGTTAGTTGTTCTCGGACATGTTGCGAGACGAGTGCAAATTTCAGTAGAATCATTGTGCCGAGCCATCGGAAGGGAAAATAGAATGCGAATTTCTTAAAATCGTCCGTCGCGGGACAAATTCGACTTGCAAGCGAGCCATTATAAAAACCCGTACTGATAGGAGTTTAGCTCTTTCTTATTTTTGATTTTATGCGATACTTCAAACAGTTTTGCTCTTTATTTTTGATTTTATTCGATACGCCCAGCAGAATAGATGGTGATTACGTGCTACTATAACAGTTATTATGCATTAGTGCACTGAGCGAAGATAAAATAAAGTGCTATTTTTCGGGAATGTTAGTAATCAAATGTTATTCGTAAACGTGATTGGATCCACAAAACAAGATTTAAGTATACATAGATGAAGTCCTGAGAAGCACTGAAACCTTTTAGACGAATGGTGATATAGAAACATTTTAACGGCGGTCAGAAATCCGAAGACGTAAACATAAACCAGCTGGAATGGTGGGATTAGCAAGGACGATGTACATTGGAGCCACGAGTGCAGTAACCTTCAGGTAACTTATGCTTTATTGTTTGATCTTTGATGTTTTGGTGTGTGTTGAATATCTTTATAATTTGTTTGATAAAGATGGACAGTAGTAAATTTGTATAAACAACAAATTTTGAATTTTAAGGTAAAATTTTCTTGTATAAGTAGAAAGGAGTATTTATCAGGTTTATGTTTTGATTATGATGAAAATTTGGGTCTGTCTTTGAGTTCAATTAGACTAACCTGTTAAATTAACGTAAAGGGGTGGGAAATGCTCCTTTTATTCAGATTCAGGTCTGCAAATATTGTTAAATTAATTAGTATGCATCCTACAAAGACTCTAATTCCGGATGCAAATTAAAATGATGACAAATATGAACTTGAAATTTTATGATGCTGAAATTTAATTTTGAAATTTTAATGTATTGTGAATATTGGTGTAAATAGAGTTAACGTTGATGTTTGTGGTAGGAATGTGTTTTTTATGAATGAGGATGAAAGTTTTAACTAGGTGAGCAGCCAAGGCGGAAGGATTCAAGAGGCGATATTCAGGTAAGAAATCGAATATCAGAGGAGATTTCACCGTAGTAACGAGAATCACAGCAAATCTTGGCGCCCAATTCGTGAGGCTCGATTCTTATAAAGAATCACAGCAATATATATATATATATATATATATATATATATATATTACTGTGATTCCTGAGTATTAAAGGGCATTAATAATTCATTTGGTAGCTTATTTCGTGATTCAGCATGTAAGAACAACAAGTTACAATTTGAAACGCTTTTCAAATCGTTTCAAATCGTAGAAATAAATAAACTGTAATATTTTAAGAAGCTAAAAGTTAATTTTCATAATCCTGCAGATGTAAATACTCATAAGGTATAGCGTATATATGATAGCATTTCAAATTTGATTGTTATAAACATATTTTAACAGTTGTATTTTAGTATAAGAATATTTTCGAAAAGATTTTAGAACGTGAAAGGGAAGAAGCGAGCATCTAAATTTCATATTATAAACCAATTTAACCTTCATAGGTAAATTATAGCAAAGGTGGAGGTATATTTTCAAAAGCGTTTCTAAGAGTTTAAATCGTTTAGTTTACAAGAAAGGTTGGCCGTTAGATTATTTACGAGAAGTTGTGAAAGTGTTTTGAAACAGCCTTCCTAGTATTAAATTAAATAAACAAGTGGAACCGTCGCAATTTCTGTGTAGTTTTAATTAGGGGAGAAAATGTTGCACAAATATCAAGTAAATTCTAGGTAGTGTAGGTTATCGCTGTCAATTAAATAAATTTATAGGCGGAATGGGTAAACAGCCGTTGTCAGTTACAAATGCGGCTTGCAAACAAGGAAACAGGGAGAGATTATTACATAGAATAGGTACAAGTGAGATAGGTGTAGGTAAACAATAGCGTTCGTTGGCTTAGGTGAGTGAATACAAGGTTTAGTGGAGTGAGTACAAAGCAAGAGAGAGGTGATTTTGGGGTGTAAGTTGGAGTGAGATAGATACTACATATGTTGCATTAGGGACGTATTTTAAACGTTTACTTTATCGGTTAGGGTGAATATACAAGAGTGGGATTATTGAAATTCGACAAAAATCGGTTAGTTAGGCGTACGTGTTTGTGATGTTCAAGTGATTTTCAAAGAAGTGAGTTTCGGTTTGAAAGAAAACATGGAGAAAGATTTACGTAAGCTTGGTGGTGTGGGGCAATTTCTAGGATTTCCGTAGCGGTTGGAGTTTTTGTGTACGTTAGTGAGAGTGTTTTAGGAATTGAATGTTTATATTGTCAAAAGTTTGAAGAATTGTAACATGCTTTGAAGGGGAAAGAAGGATATATAAACACCAAGATATGGTTGTGGGGCTCTCTTAGTCTCAGAGTTCGAATAGCGTAAAGCTTTCTCTTAGTCTACAACCAGCTGATAGTGCCAAGAATAAAATACTTTAACGAGTTGAATAAAAGAGTACTCTACGTCAGTAAAGATTATTTTAATTTGAATTTGCACTAAGTGTGCAAAAGTATACAAATGGAAATGCAGTAGATGTCAGTGGTTGGTCAATTTGATTGTATATCAACAGTCAATGGTATTAGTAGCAGAACTTGGGGAATTTGGATGCACCTTCGAACTGGTAGATGAGTTGATTTCGTGGTCAAATGGTTGCAGCTGGCAGTTATGGTTATTGTAAGTCAGGTTGGGGTGTTCCTGTATGTCGCAGTCTCTGAGGGAAGGATAGCAGGCCGTATGCAGTGATAAGTATTCAGGTAACTGTTGCTTTTTATTGCCTAGTGTATAAACTGGTGTTCAATGACTTTTGTGCATTGTGGGTATAATTTATGAACAAAAGGACACACTTGGGAAGAGTTACAGATTGAACTTTTTCTACTGTATTATTTTACTGCATTTTGATGTGGGTATTTATATTAAAAAAAGGTTTAGTATATTAGTAATATTTGTTGTGTTGGTACAAAGTAAAAGGGATTTTTTGCTATTTGACGTGCGAAAAGTAGCACGAGAGGTTAAGGTTTTACTAGAAGCTATTATTAAACCAAGGTTAAAGTAAAACATGTGGTACTTACTTATTTACTTTAAACAATCTTCATAGTGCATATAAGGGAAAAATTAAGAAATTTTGTCAAACTACTGTTTTGCCTAGTACCCCAGTTACTATTGTAGCGCTACTCCGGTTAATGAACAGGATCCCGACAAACCGCCTTTATTAGTGTCTGGGTCGGAGTCAGACGGGGAACCGGAACTGGCTTCTACTACGATCCCTACGCTTGCTCCTACTGTACTTTCTATCCCCACTTACGGCTCGCCCTTGCAAACTGGAACATCAAATTTTCTGATATCCCTAATACTATTTTGATTCATACATTTCTGGAACGGGTTGACGAACACCGACGAGCACATGTGTCCGAAGTAGAATTATTCCAGTCCATGGTGGATTTATTCGACTCAAAAGCCTTACTCGGATTTAGTGGTAACCGTCAATGGTTTTGGATTGGCAATCATTGGCTAGCTTCGAGCCTACCGACTACAAACTTAGACTACATAACGACATTTTGAAAAGAATGCAAGATCCTTCGGATAGTATTGTTGAATATTTATCGTGTATGACTGCCATGTTTCGGAGGCATGGTAGTATTCCTGACAATGTGCAACTGGATGTTGTTTCGCGAAACTTATCCTCTTTCTACCAGACGCAACTATGTCCTGTATTTTCGCTGCAAGAACTAGAGACTGAATGTCTGAGGTAGGAGTCGGAAAAGATTCGGGTCAATAATTACGTACCCCATAACCGAGATCAACACACATACGTAAAATCAAATTTCGCTTTCAAATCCGCTACGAATGTCGAAAACACTTTTACTACATATGATCGAACAGTTAAAATTCTTCCTACGTCTGCTATTAGATCAAATACTTCTTCCATAGCTTCTTCTGTTCCTACTCCGCTGTCTACTTCTACTCGTCAGTTCGCATGCCTCAATTGTGACCAATCTGGCCATGTTTCGGCACGTTGTACTTGTCCTCACGTACTCTATGGCTATGATTGCGGACATAAGAGAGTTACTCGACGCATTTGTCAAAACTGTTATCCTACTACTAATAAGAACTAAGTTTCTTCTGCTTTTAATTCTCCATTCTTTCCGGTGCCTCATCCTGCTCGTCGTACTACCTTTGCATCATTACTTTTCAGTCATATGCGTTTTCGAATTATAATATTGATTCTTACGGGTATGACGACTCTACTTACTGCACACCTAATAAAAACCAAATTTCTTTCGTCCTTAGCTGTTCGGACGATGATCAAAAGATCCTACGTTTTCACTTCCACCTCAGCGTATGCCTCCTCCACCATTGGAGTCCATACGTCAAATTAGTGACTTACAAGTAGCTACTCAAGAGTTCGTTTCTACTTTCTTAAATGATTCTACTCAAGAAATTCCTGTCGAGTCTGCAATGGCAGATATAGCTGATGTGACGATAACTTCTAATACTTTTAGAGAAAGGTCCTGTTGAAATTAGTGAATCTGTATCGTTAATGCTTGTTGCTGTTGTCGATGTTTTTCCTGTTCCTACTCCTTTGTCTAACATTGATGAAATCATACATGATTCTACTCCTTTATCGAACGTTGATGGAAAGTTACTTGCTTTTACACCTTTTTCTAATGTTGACGAAGTTCTTCCTGATTCTGCTTCTTTATCTAATGCTGATAAAATTCTACTCGCTTCTGTACCTTTATCTAAGGTTGATAAAATTCTACCTGATGTTACTTTATCTACTGTTGATGAAGATATACTTGTTTTACTTTTTTCTAATATTAATGAAGTTTTTCCTGATCCTGCTCCTGAAGTTCTACCTGGTTCTGTTCCTTTATCTAACGTAACTAAAGTGTTCTCTGATTCTGTTTCTTTTGTAAGATTGATATTCTTACAGTCAATACTGTTCCTTTTTCTAACGTTGATATTCTTACAGCCCATGATATTCCTTTTTCAACCGTTGATTTTCTTACAACCAATCCTAAAACAAACGGTTTTCTTCTATAACACGTTCTAAGTGTCCTAAACCACAACCACCACTACTCCTCCACCATCACCACCACCTCTTCAATTGCATGCTAGAACTACTACACCTTCTGTTAATCCTGTTTTACGGAAAATGCCCGCACAACACTAATTCCTGCTCCGGTCACTCCAACCCACAAAACCGGTTAACAAAAAATAAGAGGCAGAAATTATTCTATGCTGATTCAGAACCTGAATATGTAGGGCGGCAAAACCTAATGTTCTTGATCTTGCTTCGGTTTCCTTCTTGCGGCGCAAACGTCTTAAACCTCATTACTAGTCCTCTGCATCGCCACATTTCTATGATGACTTTACCCTTCCTTAGGATTTGATTTCTGGACTTTACGTTTCTTGTTTCTAAATAATTTTCTTGTTCGAATTGGTTTTCTTATTGGTCCTTGTTCTCTTGTCATCATTTCATCCGCAGACTACTCACCCAACCCCGTATGGGTCCGGGCTTAGAATTGTCCCACGGTACGACCTGCAAATCGTAAAAGGCGACTAATGCGATTCAACACACACACACACACACGCACATACACACATGCATACACGCACACACATGCCCCCACATATACACCCGCACACACAGCCACCCTCCACATACCTATACATAACTACATTCGGTTTTGTTTTCCTTTGTGCTGTTTATTAGGGTTTTTTAAATTTGGTTTTGCTTCTCCGTTTACTTTAGATCCTCTTTCTTTTCCCTTTCCTTTGGCTGGTTTTTGTACTCATACTAAATTGGTTTGATTTTCGATCCACTTCCTGCGGGTTTGTATTTACGACTTTTAAAATGTAAGAATTGGCATTTTCAATTGTAAGAATTGGCGCCCTCAACGTGTGAGGTTGTGAACTTAATTTTTCTTTTGTTTTATGACTATATAATGTATTAACTAATGGCTTTTTCATTTAAAAAAATTTACAAACGGCATTATCTATATTCTCTAATATATCTGTTGATCTCAAATTTTAGGTTGGTATCTTGCAACTTCCCAGAGATTTTTCTGAAATGACGTCAGCTGATTACAATGTATAACGTTTGTCCAAAAATTGTTTATTAAAATAATTATAATTAATTTCCTAATAATTTTAAATGCAGTGTCATTCATAAATTAAATTATTTGAAATGTGTGATTAGTTTGTTTTAGATGCAAATAAGTTTTTAGGAAGGATCAATCCCTTAATCCTACTTTTTACACGTGAGTATACATAAATAAATAAGCATTTAAATAATTTTATGTCTTAAACACGGTTTATTATGAAATTATCTACTTTATATTAAATTGAAACATAACCCTTGTCTGTTTTTCGACTTTAAAAGACCGTTTTTGAAACCGTGAATACACTGTGTTGTGATTACATTCTAAAGGTGTCTTTTACTAATTTAGCTATTTATTTAATGATATTTCAATTATCTTTACAAGAAACCTTGTGTTTAAAAGCACTTAACGTATTAAATTGCCCTTTTTAAAGTATGATACCTTATCTTGTCGGATTAATATTGCAGGTGGTCCTTCAGACTGCGCTGTGTTTAAATAGGGACAACTCTCTACCTTCTCTCGGACGCTTGTCCAAAAATTCTACTTTTCATATCCCGCTGTCTCTGTTTATGCCTTATTCTTCTTTCGGTGGACCTGTTCTTGTCCCGGAACACCCGTCTGCCACATAAGAGTGATGTTCCCTCACTCCGGGCTACTGGCCACATTGGCTGGTTGAGTAGCGCTTTGCTATCCACCTTTTTCTGTCTCTTTTGCTCAATGCGAGCCCTTCCTCTACTTTCTTCTACCTGGAAATGCCCCTTATGCATTCCAAATAACCACCTCCCTCTTTCTACCGTTCCTATTTCTCTGCCTTTTCATTTCCGTTAGTCACCGTGTGGTTGCGCGGGAGGTTTTCACAGACATCTGGACCCCGTCTCTGGAAATCTTTCGTGAGGTCATGCGGTGCCGCTGTCAGCGCATGGGCTCTGGCAGTGAAGGTATGTATGAGTGTGTGAATGTGTGAGTGAATGAGTTTATATCTATGTATCGATATACCGTGTGGGTATCGGGTGATTGTATCACCGATATCAATTAACGCTGGGTGCAGGGATGCACCCAAATGTCTTTGCCGGTCCATCGTGCCGTTTATTGCAAACGTGCCTGCTTCACAGGTTGCTCTTTTTTAGAGGGTACGAGAAATTCCTATTTAACGGCTCCACGGAGTCATTCTACCGTTACCTTTATCTATTATCTTTGGTAATAACTAGGCTAATACCTTTACGTTATTTATTATCTTAGATAATAACCTTAGTTTAGTATCGTTATCTTACCGACTACCGTTAGTAATAACTTTGAGTTAATTTCACGTTATCTTACCTATTATCTTTAGTAATAACTTTTGTTTAATTTCGCGTTACCTTACCTACTATCTCTAATAATAACTTTAGTTTAATATCGTGTTATCTTACCTAGTATCTCAAATAATAACTAAAGCTTAATATCGTTATCTTATCTATTACCTTTGATGATAACAATTTAAGCTTAATATCGTTATCTGATCTATTATCTTTAACAACAATTTGAGATCTTGTCTTATCTTTTTATCTTCCTAACGTTTGGTATTTATGACCAGACGTGGGAATTATTTTTCTTGAAATTTAAGTGAAAAAGCTAACCTGATATAGAAATGTAATTTGTTAGGTTAGCAACATAAGGATTTAGTAGGGTGGTACTTTTGGTAAATTTGTTGATTCACAACCATGTCATGGACAAGTTTTGATGTGTATCGTTAGTAAACCAAAGTACCAGTAACAAAATTTGCTAGAGTGTAGGCTAACGCACTCTCAGGAACATTTTTAAATTTGGGCACTTTTTGCCAACAAGGAACAGTTTTGATGCAACGCTCATGTGTGTTTGCACGTAAGAACTTTAATGATAGCTTTAGTTTAGATAGGTTAGGCGACTTGTCGCATTTGTTTTAATTAAGTAGTGTTTCATGCTTCCCGACAAATTTGTGCTGTCGATTATTAGTGTAGTCAAAAACAATGGGGCTACATTTTCCGTTTTCTGGTAATTCGGTAGACGTGTTATCGGTCGAAAAACCAGGTGGCGCCTTATATAAACATTTTGTAGGTTTTAAGTTAGGTTTTATGTAGGGTAGTTAGGATTTAGATTTTAAGCTGTTACTGTGCTAACAGGCTTTTTCTTTTTTTAAGTTTTTTCTTTTGTGGCTTTGTCGCGATTGTTACGTGCCAAAGTGGAACTAAACATTGTTTTTAGTTTAATTTTGATGTGTGGAAGTTTCGCGCCATAAATTCAAAAGACTCGGTGCGCGTATTTCCGTCACGTCAAAAGTGGGTTGGACGAATAATTTCGCGCCGACGCGAGTTATGTATGCCCCAATTACCTATATATGTATTGAATATATTGAATCTAATAGGAATTATTAGAAATTATAAAATAAAGTATAAGTTCATTGCAACATTGTAATACAAAGATAACCCAGAGAGGTTATCGACAGTTCATGAGAACGGACATGCAACTTTGCATCCGTGAGGGCAGTGATACTGCAGGTGGCAGGTCACAGGCGGTTAATATACCGCAATTACTTAGAATTAAGTTGTTACATTGTAATAAAGTGTACAATTAAGAGAAACGCAGACATGAGATCTGCAAGTTCCCACAGCCGTGTGAGGGGCAGGTTATTATAAAAGCCCGGGAGCTTAATGCCCGGCAGTCAGTCTTCGAACTCCATACTTCGTTGTTCAAGCTACTCACCAGTACAATTAATTATTTTTATTAAAGTTATTATGTACAAGTTATTCCAAATTTCACCATAATTTCTGTTTAAAATCAAATAAATTTGTTAAGTGTTTGAAGTTGTTTTTAAAACACAGCTCCAAAGGCCAGAACCTTAACTCGCGTGAAAGGACAAAAGTGGGGAAGTGTTTCCGTGAGACGCTGTAACGTGGCCGTTTGCCTTTGAACATCGAGAAGGGCGGTCGTGTCGGGCCGTTTTGCCTTTGAACATCGAGAAGGACGGTAGTGTTTGGTATCGTATCTTCATTTTATTATGTAGATTTCCTTTAGCTTATCTTTGATTGTCTTTACCTAATTAACCTATTCCTTATCGTTCCGCTACATATAGGAATCTGATACGACCCTGGAGCAATCCACGACCCTAGAACGAGCCGGATGTCCATGCTCCGCCAACAGCACCGGAGCAGTCACCATCTTTAAACACTCCGGAGTGGAGCCCTGAGATTCAGTCGAAGCTATTTGGATAGACGTAGGCGTACCCTCCGTTAATTGCCTTAAAAGGGGCCCTCAGTAGCCCTGATGAACTTCAACAGAAGCCAACTTTAACCCAGGGACATATTCATGTGAGTATTTTGCTGTATAAACTATTGTCTTAAATTTATATTTTCCGATAATTGCGTATTAAATTTGTGGTGTCTAATATACCGCGCTTGCGAGTTTGTATTTACGACTTTTAAAATGTAAGAATTGACTTTAAAATGTAAGAATTGGCATTTTAAATTGTAAGAACTTGATATGTGAAAGACGAGAACTGCAGTGTAGCTCTATTATGGAATTTAAGTATTGTTCTGGAGTTATAATGAGGTGTTACATGTTCCTAGATTCTACGTTAAATGAGTATCTAAAACATACATTCTGCAGCACCTGTATTTTGTGTTTGAATGGTTGTGATAGAAAGTTGTAATAAACCACACAGCAATAGTCAAGATTACACAATACTAGACTGTTACAAAGTCTTCATTTTATGGAAAGACTTAGAAGTAATTTGTATCTGTACAAGGTGCGCATTTTGTGATAAGCAATTCTGATTTTTGTATTAACGTGCTGTTTAAAGCTAAGTTGAGAATCTATAATTACCCCCAGGTATTTAGCATAATCACAAATGGGTATTATTGAATTATCAATATGTAAGTCAACAGTGCGTCTCTTTTCAGTCTTGGTGCAGAAAGTTTTGGAACCAACACAAATAGCTACAGTCTTATTTGCATTAAGTACCAAACCATTATTGGCTACCCATGAACTGACTGCTGCAAGATCATCATTTAACTGATTGATAGCATGGTTAATATTGTAAATGTCTGTTGAAGTATATAGAAGCACATCGTCGGCATACATATGATATTTGCAAGCGGATGATAACTGTTGAGGCAGATCTGCTGTGAAGATTGCAAACAATAGTGGTCCCAGGATGCTACCTTGTGGAACTCCTTGAGCAACAGCAAGAGGCATGGATATTTGGTTGTTAATTTTGACCAACTGTGTCCTTCCTTTTAAATAACTTGTGAACCATTGTAGAACAATACCTTGAATTCCATAGTAAGTTAGCTTTGCTTCTAACAGTGTATGGTTAATTACATCGAAAGCTTTACTAAAGTCAAGTAATACCAGGTATGTAACTTGTGCTGTATCTATTGAACTACTAAGATCAGATATGACTTTGGTCAATGCTGTAGCAGTACTATAGCCTTTACGAAAACCTGACTGATGTGCAGGTAGTATATTATGATTAGCGATATGCTGAGTTAATTGAATATATACCAAATGCTCTATAACCTTGGATATAACAGATAGTATGCTTATTGGAAGTAGGTCTGCAAAGGTAGTTGCTAGTGGTAATTATCGGTATAGGTGTAACTAGCGATTCCTTCCATATAGTAGGAAAGGAGCCTCGTTGAAGTGAGAAGTTAATGATGTATGTAATCACATCAATGCTATTTGGCATTATTAACAATAGCATCTTCCTGTCGATTCCATCTTTACCCTCTGCATTAGATTTGAGTCTTTTAAAAGATTTCCATACTAGGTCTGTTGTAACTGGTTGAAAGCTAGCAAGACAGGTTCCAGGTGAATAACTGTTTGTTAGAAATTTATTGATTTCAATTTCAGGCACTTGTCTTCTAAGAATAGATGTTATAAATAAGTTATTTAACTCATCGACATCTTTAATCTCATGTGAGATATGAGACTTATTTTTGGTATGGATTTGACAACTATCGAAGACATTCCAGAGTTTCTTTGAGTTCATGTGATGAAGTCTGAATTGGTAGTCTAAGTATGCTTTCTTTTCACTTCTGATAGCAAATGTAGCATAATTCCTTAAATCTTTATAATATTGGAATTTAGTCTTATCACCAGTTACTCGATATTGTTTAAGGGCGGCATTTTTTCGTTTGAGTATTTGTTTAATAGTAAAAGTCATATAGGGCAGTGCTTTTAACCTTCTTATTATTGTTATGACAGGTGCATGGAGATCAAACAGGAACCTAACAGCCTCATTAAGGTATTTTACTTTGCTATCTAGGTCAGGTAAAGTCTGTACCATATTCCATTGAATGTTTCTGCATCAAAGGCGAATTCATCATTATCAAAACAGGAGTAATCTCTACTGTTTAAAGTTAAAGGCTGATGCTTAGGGACCATTAAGTCAAAATCACAAATGATCCCTTGGTGATCTGTAAGGTTAAGTAGGTCTACAGTTCCACACCTGTTGACGTTAAGCCCAGGGTAGTACATACAATGTCAATAAGGGTTGATGAAGTAGATGTTATTCGTGTTGCTTCGTTAACTTGAAGTGTAAGATTAAATGTATTAAATATAGATATCAGCTTGGTTCGATTAGTGTTATAGTGCAGAAAGTCTATATTAAGATCTCCCATTAAAATTAGGTTGTCATATTTCATATAAACATTGGCTAAGACCAATTCCAATCCCTGCAGACAGGAAGTGCCAGTACTTGGTGATCTATAAACAATACCTATAGCAGCTTCTTTTGGGTTATTCGTCTATGACGATTTCCTAATACCACAGTGTGAAGTACTTACATATTTTTGTACTTCAGCTCTCTGTTTGTTCCTGTACATACTTGAGGCTACCCAATACTGTCTTGTTTTGGTTGCTTCTAGTTTTTTTCCTCATTTACTTGTCTTACTTTTGGTTTTCTGAACAAACCTACTTTTAGAGGTTAAAACTTTATTAATTCTTTCTTAGAAATAACCGTCTTTCAACGGCTTTTACGGTGTTAGGCAATTTCTCTTTGTTTTCGACAATTACTTCCTCTACCTTTTTCCTTTCTGAATAATAGTTTTTTAGATTGTCCGATACTTTGGTTCTTCGAGGCACATAAAAATTTTTTTGGGTTTTGTTAGGTTTTCTGAAGAAATTTCTTCTTCCACCCATTCTATTAGTATATAGTGGTCTTTGAGCCTGATAAATTTTTTTTTGTTTTTGGATTTTCTTGAGTTTTCTGAAAAAATTTTTCTTCCATCCATTCTGTTAGTATATAGTGGTCCTTTGAGCTGCATAACATTTTCTTTTTGTTTTTTTCGGGTTTTCTGAAGAAATTTTTTTCTTTTCTTTCCTTCCATTCATTCTATTAGCGGTTCTTCGAACCAGATAACTTGTTTTTTCTTCTTTCTGTTTTCTGAAAGAAATCTCCTGATGATTTGTTTTGGTGGATTGTTGATTGATCCGTCGCTTCTGTTTCCTACACCGACCTTTTAATTTTGCTAGGAAGGAATTTGTTACGTTCAAGTACACCCTGCCGAATAGTTTTTGTTTATCTTAAGGTTCTTTATAAATATTCCAGCGCTTTCGTTTCAATATTCCGTAACTACCTGTCATAAGAAACGCCCCTGACTGTTGTTACATGCCAAAATTGGCAATGTACCATTTTTAGATTTAGTTATAATTTGTAAATTAATTCCCGCGTATTTTTTAAATTAATAACATTAACTTCCGTCGCCGCGGACAGTCGCGTCTGCAGGTGTGCGCGAGTGTCGAAAGCGGGCCTAAGCTACGAGACCTCAAGAAAGCAACAACTATCTTAGTGTTGTGTGTGTTTTTCTTTTAGGTATGTAGGTTCCTTGTACCTTTACCTTTTATTGTACCTGGTACCTTAGATCCTTTCAATCCCCTGCGAGTGCAATGCAAGGAAGGACGGATGGAAATTTGAATTTAACATGTCGTAACGCAACCAACCTATAAATCACCGTTGAACCCTGAGATTAAGTTCCGAGATGGGACCACGTGAGTAATTTGATTTTATTTAAATTGTGCTTGCAAATTTGACTTAAAAGCGGTTGCATCACTCGTAAAGCGTGGTCGGTAACCGCTTTTAAGTCAAATTTGAAAGCACAATTTAAATAAAATCAAATTACTCACGTGGTGGCATCTTGGAACTTAAATCTCAGGGTCCAACGGTGATTTGTAGGTTGGGTTGCGTTACGCCATGTTGACTTCAAATTTCCATCCGTCCTTCCTTCTACTGCACTCGTAGGGGAATGAAAGGAATTAAGGTACCAGGTACGATAAAAGATAAGGTGCAGTGAACCTACATACCTGTTCCTAAAGAAAAGACACACAACTCAGATAGATGATGCTTGGTTAACGTCTCGTGGCCTAGTCCGCTTTTGACACTCGCGCATCCCGCATTCACTCTTCGCAGATGCGACTGTCAGCGACGGCGGAAGTTGGCGTTATTAATTTAAAGATACGCGGCAATTTACTTATAAATTATAACTAAATCTAAAACGTGCTACATTGCCAATTTTGGCATGTAACACTGTATACCTGCTAATTAAACCTATCAATCTATTCCTTTAAAGCACATTCTAAAACGCTGGAAATAAATGCTTCTTCAGCATTCTGTATGTTTTAATTTCTACAACTATTAACTTGTGAATATAACAAATGCTCTTATAATAGAACAACAATTTATATATCAAAACGCGGATCTCAGAAATATTATTCTACCAAATACATTGGATTATCTACAATAGGTGATTTCTAAAAATGCATTCGTTCTATTTTTAAACAGAAATACTAGTTTGAATAACATAAGATTCCTTCAAAAGTACTTAATAAGCGCAATTGTAGTCAAATTTGCCGGTTTGGTTATGTAACAACAACATTTGAAAGTGTTTTGGTAACACATATTTATAAAATATGAAGATTGGATATATTTTCGTGGTCCGGAATTTCATTCATCTTCAATCCTGCTCTCGGCGGTGAAATATACATCCTCTACAGAGTTAACACCATTCTTGTCTTCAGGAGCAATGCATCCATTTTGCGGTTTCATGAAAAATGAGATTCTGCTGGATGCATTGTCCTTCGACATAGTCCGATCAGTCCTTAGTCACAGACCCCTTTGGATCTTCAGTGCTGCCCGAAATGACTCTGTCAAAGGAATTTTCGCCGTGTCTGACAGGATAGAGTTATTGAACCCGGATCGGATCGATGGTGCTTGTTGCAGTTGCGGTAAACATTTTACCTGCTCCTGTTCGTAGATCTGCTGTTGGCAAGGAAGCAAATCCGATTGCAGCTGATGTTCTACCCGTTTCTATGTCTTTTCTACTGCTGTCGCAAAACCAAATCCTAACGCGACTACAAATCTCCTTCAGGTTTTTCTTGTTGTTGATTGTAGCATTTAAGTTTAACCGCTGCCGCTTATGAGTTCTTTTTCTTATGAGACCTTTTTCAGACACACAACTACCATGCATGCTCACGGACGGAGTACACTCCGACAGTCACCTGCTGGTGATCATGAAAATCGCGTAAGTAATTTATTTTCAATTTACACATAAACGGTTGCATGGCTATGAGAACCAAGATGTAACACCGTAATTCCGATTGCAATGTTTTTTTTATTGCGTGTAATATTGAAAAAAATCCTTCGGGATAATTTGTCCTAATTGAATTAATATTTCCGTCGCGGACTTATTTTGATTTTTGTTATTTTATTTGCTTATACCACATGTTTCTCTTGTGCCAATTATAGCTTGTAAATAAAATTTATACCTAGATGCTGCCTGCATTTTTCTTAAGTAAGAAAATTTGGCACACCCTGAAACCCCACTCTCCGCTTTTGTAGCTAGCCCGGTTTATCTAGATTTCATTTACTGGGTTTTTATATACGTTTTCCCTCTTTTCAACATAACAAGTTTTTAAATAAAACCATATTCTAGAATTCTCTGGTAGATATTAATAAAGACAAATGTGTCACCTTTACTAAGAAACATTTCAAACCCAATTATTGTCATTAATAAATAAACGTTTATTCAAGGAACTCGCTTTATCATTAAAAAAGGAAATAAAAATGTAAATTTTAATATGAAAGAGGGAGATAGAGGGTGAACTCCGTACCTTAAACAAAGATGAACGGCACGCTTCACTACGAGCATAAATCAATCGGCCGCGGCAATTTGACAAAACCATTAAAACTTTGGAATTCTCGAAAATGTGACATCACTGCGGTGTATTATGTTTCAAACGGAACAGGAAACTCTAGAATGGATATAATTTTATATATAAACAGAAGCAATCCTTATTAGATTCCTATTAAAATGTAGCGATGATTATGAAGTCAAAATAACATGCAGAGTTTACAATATGAAATTTATACATTTTAATAGTTTTAAATATGGAAGTTGTTAAATGCAGTTTTTGATTTTGTAATATACAATAAAGATGGAACATTTTTCGATACAAAAAGCTACTTTAAATGAAAAATTATATCGAAGATGCACTTTTAATAACTGATGTCCTAAATGGAGATTTTAAATAATATAAAAAAATTTGTAAACTAGGATTTTAACGTCCATTTAGAAATAGAAACAGAAGATTTTACGACTGTTAAAGATGAGAATTGGATAAACGCTATTGAATTTGGCAAGTATTAAGCTTAGATTCCTTTTGTTTGTAACCGATATTTGAGTATTTTGTCATTTGCATTTAAGGTAGAATACGTCTTAATCATAAAATATCTTTTTGTAAAGATATTTGCCTGAAAATTTTGAGGCCAGAGTTTGAAACATTTTGACCTTTATCTGGAGCATCATTGACCAATTATACTCTTCCCTCGGGGTAGTTAACGACAGGTAATTATCCACAAGAGATTTAAATTCTGTTAAATTTTTATCAAGATTAGATAAGGAACATTTTAATAATCAAGTACTTGATAGGAATAATTTTATGTAGAAAATTATGCTGTAGACTTCTGTATTCTTTTGTACAAAAGAAAATTCTATTTGAATGTATAGATGCTTTATGATATAGCTGTGTTTGATTTCATTTTGTATATTCCATTACTTCCGTTGAGCTAGCCAGACAAGAAAAATTAGAAAGGAAGGTAAGTCAGTAATTTCAAATTTTCCATTTTATACCTGTGTTACAGCACTCTTTTAGCGACGCTCATACTCACAGGCCTTATCACAGCAATACACATATACAACAACACACGCACGCATGCGCGTACACACACACGCACGCACGCCACACACACACATATATATATATATATATATATATATATATATATATTGCTGTAATTATAGGGTTAATTTAGGGGTAGGTTAAGTCATAGGGGTCGTAGAATAAACAAAAGAAACTCCCAAGTAACAAAAGCACATAATTACAGATATTAGAAGAGTAAATAGGTCATTATAAATATTATTAGTTGAGAGCACACTGTATATAGCAGTACAAGCGATTAAAACACATATCCAAGAGTAGCTACAAGCAAAGATAAGAATTTAAAAATGTAACGAAACGCATTGAAATTAAATCAGTGAAAAACCTACATGAATTGGCTAGATAAATATTCAAAGTGCGTTAATATATCATCTTAAACGCACGCAGAAATTGTGCATTATTTTAAAAGCGTACGTGATCTAAAAGTATCACATTTGTTCAAAAATCCAATTTATTAGGAAATAAACAAACACCAAATTTATTCCATTCAGATTAGAATAAGGCCAAAAACAATAGTACGTGATTTGTTGGACGAAGATTCCTGGGATTTCTGAATTAAATGTGAGTTATAATAATGAATTACATGACATTCTTAGCATCGCTTCATGCAATTGAACTACACAATTGGTAAAGTTTCCCAAAATAACAAGAGATAAGACACTTGGCACGCCCAGCACGTGAAGTCAACGAATCGCAAACAAAAGGGGCCGATCCTATAAATATCATGACAATTGAATATCGAGTGAGTATACTTTTGAAATTGGGCAGTCACTATACTTAAAAGTGCTAAATATTTACGTAAACAGTAAATTAAATTAAAGTGAAAATTAAAGAGTGTATAATTGTGCAAGCGAGCCGTACTTCTAAAGACGTAAGTATATCAGATTTAGTGAAATTATACCATTTCTAATAATAAACAAAACAGGGCTTTTAATTACCATCTTAATCACCATCTTAATTACAATCTTAAATTACAATCGAAATAACGATCCTAATAAAGATATTGTTACGATTCCTGTTAATTACGATCTTAAATACAATTTTGGATACGAGACTCTGGAGAATGCTACCTGTTCAAGCAATTTGATAATCTCTGAAAATGGTAAATATTTTATTACGGGAATGAAAAACCTTTCATTGGAATAAACTCACCAATAACGATTTGGATACCAATTTGGTTGGATGTCTACTTCAATTCTGGGGAATTCAGAGCACCTACTGAACCACTTCAGGTTAGATATTTTGATTTGATTTATTTCTAAAAACTGTTTTATCTCAATAATAATTCAAAATGTAAGAGCCGACAAATTGGGGTTTCTTGTATAAATTTATGTAAAGTAATAGACATCTTGAAACGTTTCAAAAGGTCTCTAAATGTAACAAAAATCTCGTTTTGCTGGCTTGATTTTCTAAAAATCTGACAGATGTAAATAATTTAAAAGGTTGTAAATATTTCATCATTACACTGTGTATTGTAGAATTGCTTTATTTAATTGAATCAGCTAGTCAAAACAAAGAAAATTATAAATTAACATTTCTACAAGTGCTTGAGTAATAAAGAATAAATCACAGCATAAATATTGCGTCCAAGCGTAGGGGCTAACAGGAGTTATCATAGCATAAATATGGTCTGCCCAACCGTGGGGCGAGAATAACCAGCGTTTTATTTTTCCTACAGGACGATAACACAGCATAAATATGTACGCCCAAGCCGTGGGGCGAATATCACAGTTATATATATATATATATATATATATATATATATATATATATATATATATTTCTGCGAGGTCTTTGCTGAAATAGGCCGGATGGCTAATTTGAGCCCTACTGTTGGGTCGACATAAATACTGCAGAGTGCCCCTGAAAACAGGTTTGTAAATTCGTGCCCTACACTTTGGGCATCATAAATGATCTGAAGTATAGCTGGACATATGCTGGATCGCCTATCTTCCTGATCGCCCAAAACTGATCTTCTTCAGTGAAGTTCGCCACGGCTGCTTTGCTACTTATACCTAAAATTATTACCCTATTTTCTAACAAAGAAAACTCGACTGCCAAACATTCACCACAATTTATTCCAACAGAAAATTCTATACAACAAAATTACATTCATCCTCGTTTTACAATAATTCATTTTCAATCCAATATTTGCACTACAACTTTACTCATCAATAAACTCAGTAAAGTAACTGGGCTTAACTATACCCTTACTTTAACCCCAGGTCTAATATGAGCTCATAGTAAAAACTTTTTTTGTACACATGAGCTAATATTTGCACTGAAATAACCAATAGATCGTTTTACTTTGTACATAAACAGATATTGAAAAATTATTTTATAAATATAAATCTTCACATAAAAAAAATAGTCAAAGGTACTCTGTAACAGTTCAAAAGTAAACTCTTTTGTCCTTAATATTTCTAAAATTATACCAATACGGCACCAAAATGTCATAACGCACCAAATGCACACAACAAATAAAGTTTCACAAAATTGTTACCTGGTAAGCACCACCTCACATGGATCCGCAACCAAACCATCGATGACGTTGTCCTCGACTATGACTGCACGTTCAGGAACCAACCTCCAAGTTGAATCATACACTCCTGACGGCAATCTGCTATCCTATTCTCTCGTCCACCGATTTACGGTACTTCCATACCTTAGATTTCATCCGCGGATCCAACTAGCCTCAGTACACCATTACATCAATCCGTTTAACACCCAATACTCCATAAAAGTGCTCATCTTGCCCCAACAACCAAAATTAGCATGCAATCTCTACTTACAGTTCTGAAGCAAGTTTCGTATATTTAAATTATACTGTATAAAATTTTGAACTGCTTATACAACAATACACCAACGTGTGCAAGTTTCAATTAACTTGAATTAATTTATTAAAATCACTAGTGATGTAATTGGTTTACTAATATTACTCAAAGCTTGAATGAGAAGTAAAGAGAGCCTGTCACTGCCTCTCAGTGTTTATATAGACATCCTGCCCCTGTCTAGTTGTAATTCTTAAAACACACCACTACAAACAAATAGACCTTCTTGGTAAATTTTCAAACCGTCAACACGAATCTACAAACCACACGCTCACAAACAACTTTCAACCATCGGTAATTTTGAAAACTCCGATAACGTTCACTATTTTCACTTAAAACTCACCGCTGTGCACCAATCGTCTTCAAATCTAAGAAATTTTCAAAACAAATAAATGATTTACTACGAAAATATACCACGGATATTCAATTCGCCGAAACTCTCGCATCAACTGACATAAGTTCTATCTTCTAAAGCATGCCTTCAAAATACGCATATTCAGGTTGCCTTAGACTAACTCACATACAAAAATTTTCTATTTCTTTCTTTGTACCTTTGCTATATTTTCTGTTACTACTACCCGTTTGCTGTATCTTAGTCTAGCCTGTATTCAATATCTCCTTTCCTTTTTACTCCTTGTTTACAATCACAATTATCCTAACTAGCATTTCTCCTCTCTCAACTATCGTCTATCCCCTTCTATATATGAGATTCAATAATCTATCTCCGTTCCCCATGCACTCTTGTCTATAACCTCGATTACTATTCCCTACTCAACACATCTTAAACAATGTCTATAAGCCCATGCCGCATCTCATTCGTACCTATAAAACTATACCCTTTCCTTGTCCCACAGTTTCTTACAAAGTCAAACGAACCCTTAATATATGATATCTTTTATCCCACTCTAATGCATGTTAAAAATAATGTCTCTTTAGTTATATCGATCTCTGCCTGTTCCATACATCATTACCTTCGCAGAAAATAAATGTTATTTGAGCACGTCCTCTGTCAGCCCACCGAGAAATTTAGCAACAATTATTTTGTTTACCACACTACCAAGCTATCGAGTAAACCTTGAAATAAACTACTACTAAGAACTTGTTTTCAACAATATTCGTTTCGCTCTTGGTATAACTTTAACATTTATACAAATGTTAAAGCTTCCTACTAAAATATAACAAAGATGCATGCAAAGAATATTTACACTTAGAATATCCATTAATCGTTCATCCTCTTTGATAACGATATTAAATTATTAATTTCTACACTACAGAAAATTTAAAGCTTTTCGAACTCCTATACCTACACTTTAACCTAAATAAGATGCATGTGTTTACACTGCATGTTAAGGATCTAAAATTAACTTAGAAATCTATTTTAACTTCCGACACTATATATATATATATATATATATATATATATATATATATATATATATATAAAACTTGTTTAATAGTGGTGGTATATATATAGGAAATATGTGCAATATGATATTTATAACAAAGTGCAATTATGCTATTAAATTTTGGTAGAACCGTGTAAAATATTCTTGATCGTTTTTTGAATTTATTGCTTGTGAATTTTTTTGGATTTGTATAGTTTCTAAAATTCTCTTTTACTGTCTTTTATATCAGTACCTAAAATGTCTACATTATTAAAATCAAATTTGTGTAAATCTTTTAAGGCATGGGCCGCTAGAGCGGTGCATTTTTGTTGTTAGCTTTTATTGAATATTTATGCTCGTATATTCGTTTATGAAGGTATAGTTTGGAATTTCCGATATACACGCCGGGACAATCGCTACAATTTATTTTGTATATGGTGTGTGTTTTGTACTTTTGTTCTATTTCTGGTCTTAATTTTGTAAAAAGGTTTTTGTAAAATTGTTTGGTTTATGTACAACTTGAATATTATGACTTTATAAGCATTTTTTAGTTTTCGGATAGTCCCGGGGTGTAGTCGATACTAATCCCGTTGTCTATTACGTTTGATTTTTATTATCGTACTTGTTAAATATCTTGTGTATTTTGTTTTTATAACTGGCTCGTAGAAGCTTTTGGGTAGTCGTTATTCTTTAAAATATTTTTAACTTTTAAGATTTTTGGCATATGTTTATCATGTGAAAATTGCATTGTTCGGCCGACAAAGTTGTTAATCATATTTTCTTATATCTCACAGGGGTGTTAGATTTGAAATTAAGATATCTAACATTTCAGGTTGTTTTGTTGAACCAGTTGGTAGTGGTTTCTCCTTTATCATTGTAAGTAATTAATAAGTCAAGGAAAGATATGGTGTTGTTAACTTCTTTGTCTATTGTGAATTGTAGATGGGGGTGGTAGGAATTAAATTTGTTTAGCGTTTCATCGATTTTGTTTTCTGGAAGGCATATTATACAGTCGTCAACATACCTTTTAAAAATACGGGTTTATAGCTAAGCTGTTTTATAATTTCTTCTTCTAGATCCTCCAGTACTAGGTTAGCTATAGTAGAAGATATTGGAGAGCCCATTGCTATGCCAAAATTTGACTATATATTTTGTTCTCGAACTTAAAATAAGTTAAACATATTTTGGTGGCCTATAAGAATTCACTAAAAGGTAAATTAGTGAAATGTGCTATTAAAGGCCTTTTTTTGTGATTGTTTTAAGTGCTAGGTCAATAGATATATTAGTAAAAATGATTTAGCATCTAATAAAATTATTACATGTTTTTGGAATATTTTGTTTTATGATAAATTTATGGAGCTCCAGCTATCTTTGACAAAATATTCGTTTTGTCCAGTTATATTTTTAAAGCCTCTATTAAAAATTTCGATAGTTTATGAGTTGGCGAGTTTATATTGCTAACTATGGATCTTAGTGGAATGTTCGGTTTATGGACTTATGGACTTTTGGTAAGCCATACAAATAAGGAGTGTGCCCATTATGGCACATTAACTTGTTTTTATCAGTTGACTAATATATCCTTTTTATTCCATGCATTGATTAGAGAATTTAATGCATTTTGTATTTGTAGTGTTGAATTGATTTTTTAACAATGTAGGTAGTTTTATCCATTAACATTTCATTCATTTTATTTAGATATTCTTTTATACATTATAAAGGTAGCCTTGCATTTGTCAGCTTGTAGAACGTATAAATCCTTATTTTTTAAGAAAATTTTTGTTAATTTTATGTGTTTATTGAAAATGTTATTTTTTAAATGGTGTTTGTAGTTTTATATTTATGGTTAGTAAGGATGTTACAAATTTTATTTCAGATTTCAATCTTTTCGTTAATTGGTTTTGTTTTTATAGCACTTTCATTATTGGCTATAACGTGTTCATATTTTGTGCTTTTTAATCTCAAAGAAAATTTGTTGCCTACATTTAATAAATAATTTACTTGTGGAAGAATTATATTTTTAGTGAGGTTTACAGGCCACTTTGTGTTGTTTATTTTGTTGCTTAATACATAAGTGGTTGATTTTTTATATGTCTTTGTTTAATTATTTGAAACAATTTGTTATATCTGTCGTTTTGAACATTGAAAAATTTTGGTATACCTCCTTCTTTTGCTGCCGAATTAAATTTGATTTAGTTTGTAATAAATTAAAATTAATTTTGTGTAAGTTTGTGTAACATTGTGCTATGCAAATATTGATGCAATGCAAGGAAAAATATAGAGATACTTTAGGTACTAGTATTTATATTGGTTATCAAAGATTATTGTTTTAGGTTTTATTCTTAAAAATGTAGAGGTAATATTTAGATCTTTACACCTGAATAGAAATATCCTTTTGTTTTTCCTGGCAAGTTTATTGGTTAGTGAAATTTATTCTCTAAATAATGACATTCTAACATTGATTACGATAGATAAACATTAAGTTGTTAATAAAAATATCAAACACTAAAACTAATAATACACTTTATCACCTGTTTCATTGGCATAAGGTAATATTCCTCAGTAGATAATCCTTTTAAAAGTAATTAAACTTTATTTTAATATCTTGACCATCTGTATTAGATATAATATTGAAATTTCTTGGACGTTGGTCAATGTATAGATATAGTTATTTCTAAGAGTAGGTAGAATAACTATAACAACTTGTAATTGCGTTTATTATTTTTAAGACGCGTTTCGGTCATCCAGACCATTATCAATTATGTTCTACAAAATATTACCTATAGAATATGAAAATATTTTAATAATTACATACCTAAAACTTAATTGTAGATTGTGTATTTAAACTAAAGTAAAACACAAACATTTGTCACGATTATAAAATTCTCTGAAAATTGTTATTTGATAAAAATAAAATGATGTTTTCATTTAAAAATATAAGAACAAAAACACTTTAAAAAGTATACAAATGTAATAATACAAATTATTTAATCTAAACTGTTAAACAATATAAACTGTAGTGTGTGGTGATAAGTAAAACTTGTTTAATAGTGGTGGTATATGTATGAAATTTTTCAATGTTCAAAACGACAGATATAACAAATTGTTTTAAATAATTAAACAAAGACATATAAAAATCAACCACTTATGTATAAAGCAACAAAATATACACAAAAATCTAAACAAAATAAACAACACAAAGTGGCTTGTAAACCTCACTAAAACTATAATTCCTCCACAAGTAAATTATTCATTAAGTTTAGGCAACAAATTTTCTTTGAGATTAAAAGCATAAAATATGAACACGTTATAGCCAATATTGAAAGTGCTATAAAAACAAAACCAATCAACGAAAAGTTTGAAATCCGAAATAAAATTTGTAACAACCTTACTAACCATAAATATAAAACTACAAACACCATTAAAAAAAATAACAACATTTTCAATAAACACAAAAATAACAAAAATTTTCTTAAAAAGAATAAGGATTTATACATACTCCTGTATGTTTGTTGAGGTTTGTTTAGCATTGTTCTTAATCTTCTTTGGAAATTAAACCACTCATAGTTTTAAAACTACCTACATTGTTAAAAAATAAATCCAACACTACAAATACAAAATGCCTTAAATTCTCTAATCAATGCATGGAATAAAAAGGATATATTAGTCAACTGATAAAAACCGATTAATTTGCCATAACGGGCCCTCTCCTTATTTGTAAGGCTTACCAAAAGTCCATAAACCGAAGGTTCCACGAAAACCCATAGTTAGCAATATAAACTTACCAACTAATAAACTATCGAAATTTTTAGTAAAGGCTTTAAAAAATATAACTGGACAAAACGAATATTTTGTCAAAGATAGCTGAAGCTCCCATAAATTTATCATAAAACAAAATATTCCAAAAACGTAATAATTTCATTAGATGCTAAATCATTTTTACTAATATACCTATTGACCTAGCACTTAAAACAATCACAAAAATGGCCTTTAATAGCACATTTCACTAATTTACCTTTTAATGAATTCTTACAAGCCACCAAAATGTGTTTAAATGCTACTTATTTTAAGTTTGAAAACAAAATATATAGTCAAATTTTTGGCATAGCAATGGGCTCTCCAATATCTTCTACCATAGCTAACCTAGTACTGGAGGATATAGAAGAAGAAATTATAAAACAGCTTAGCTATAAACCCGTAATTTTTAAAAGGTATGTTGACGGCTGTATAGCGTGCCTTCCAGAAAACAAAATCGACAAAACGCTAAACAAATTTAATTCCTACCACCCCATCTACAATTCGCAATAGAGAAAGAAGTTAACAACACCATATCCTTCCTTGACTTATTAATTACTTACAATGATAAAGGAGAAACCACTACCAACTGGTTCAACAAAACAACCTGAAGTGGTAGATATCTTAATTACAAATCTAACACCCCTGTGAGATATAAGAAAATATGATTAACAACCTTGTCGACCGAGCAATGCATTTTCACATAATAAACATAAGCCTAAAAATCTTAAAAAGTTAAAATATTTTAAAGAATAACGACTACCCAAAAAGCCAGTTATAAAAACAAAATACACAAATATTTAACAACTAGGATAATAAAATCAAACGTAATAGACAACAAGATTAGTATCGACTACACCCTGGGACTATATTCAATAAAACTAACAACAAAAATGCACCGCTCTGGCGGCCTATGCCTTAGAAAATTTACACAAATTTGATTTTGATAATGTAGAAATTTTAGGTTTTGTGTTTATTGAAAATGTTGTTATTTTTTAATGGTTTTGTAGTTTTATATTTATGATTAGTAAGGATGTTACACATTTTATTTCAGATTTCAATTTTTTCGTTAATTGGTTTTGTTTTTATAGCACTTTCAATATTGGCTATAACGTGTACATATTTTATGTTTTTAATCTCAAAGAAAATTTGTTGCCTAAACTTAATCAATAATTTACTTTGTGGAGGAATTATAGTTTTAGTGAGATTTACAAGCCACTTTGTGTTGGTTATTTTGTTTAGATTTTTGTGTATATTTTGTTGCTTTATACATAAGTGGTTAATTTTTTTATATGTCTTTGTTTAATTATTTGAAACAATTTGTTATATCTGTCGTTTTTGAACATTGAATAAATTTCGTATATATACCACCACTATTAAACAAGTTTTACTTATCACCACACACTACAGTTTATATTGTTTAACAGTTTAGACTAAATAATTAATATTATTACATTTGTATACTTTTTAAAGTGTTCTTCGTTCTTATATTTTTAAACGAAAAACAATTTTATTTTTATGACATAACAATTTTCGGAGAATTTTTATAATTGTGACAAATGTTTAAATGTTTTACTTTAGTTTAATTACACAATCTACAATTAAGTTTTAGGTATGTAATTATTAAAAATATTTTTCATATTCTATAGGTAATATTTTGTAGAACATAATTGATAATGGTCCTGATGACAGAAACGCGTCTTAAAATAATAAATATTAAAATAATGTTTAATTATATATATATATATATATATATATATATATATATATATATATATTTCAGCCCACGATTGGACATGTCATAAAACGCTGTGATATCCCCTTATATTAGGCCCCTCGGTTGGGCAGACCATAAAATGCTGTGTTAACCCCTTTTATTAATCAAGCACTTGTGAAATGTTAAGTTATGGATTTTCTTTTCCTCAACTAGCTGATTCAATTAAATAAAGCAATTCTACAATACACAATATAATGATTAAATATTTACAACCTTTTAAAATCTTCCCTTTTTCAGAATATTTACATATACCAGATTTAAGAAATTGAAGCCAGTAAAACGAGCCTTTTGTTATATTTAAAGACTTTTGAAACGTTTCAAGATGCCTATTGCCTTTTATAAATTTATCAAAGAAACCACGGTTTTGTCGGCTCTTACATTTGCGAAAAATTATTGAATTAAAACAGTCTACGAAAATAAATTATATCAATATAGCTAACCTTGAGTTGTTCAGTAGTTTCTCTGCATCCCCAAGAGTTTTCGTGTCCAGCCTGAATATTTAGAATCGATATTGGAAGTTGACATCAAAACCAAAATACTATCCAAATCGTTATTCAAAATCCCATAAGTTAATCCAATAAAGGTTTTCCATCTCCGTAATTAATAGAACATTTATCATGTCAGTGATTACTAAATTAATTTAACAGGAGGTAATCTCCCGAGTCGTCTCCAGAGTCGTATCCAGAGCCCTGTTTTATTTATTTTAGAAATTGTATAATTTTACTAAATTTTGTTTACTTACGTCTATAATAGATCGGCTCACTTACACAATTTTACACTTTTATAAAATGATTTTCATTTTACTTTTGTTTAACTGGTTACGTTAATAATTTAGCACTTTTGGGTATCGTGACAGCCCAGTTTAAAATGTATACTAACTCTTTGCTCAATTGTTATCATATTTATAGGCCTTGCCTCTTGTTTGCTATTCGTTGTTTTCACGTGTAGGGGCGACACCATTTGTCTTATCTCTTGTGTACTCCGGGAAATTTTACCAATTGTATAGTTCAAATACTTGGAAAAACGTTTAAGTTGTCACGTATTCAATTACATACCATTATAATTAATTGAGAAATCCCACAAATTTTTGTTGATTAAATCACGTATTCATTGTTGTTTGCTTATTCTAATCTAAACAGAAATACATTTGGTGTTTGTTTATTTCTTAGTTAAATTGGATTTTTGAACAAATGTAATACTTTATGTCACGTACGATTTATTTCAATAATGCACAATTTTAGCCTGCTTATACGATGATATATTTAAAGCACTTGTTGAATATTTATCTAGCCAATTCATATAGGTTTTCCGTTGATTTAATTTTGATGCATTTCGTTACATTTTTACATCTTATCTTTGCTCGTAACTACTCTTGGATATGCGTTTAATCTCTTGTACTATTATATACAGTGTGCGCTCAACTAACAATATGTATAGTGACCTATTTACTCTTATAATATCTGTAATTATGTGCTTTTGTTACCTGGAAGTTTCTTTTATTTATCTACGACCCCTATGACTTAACCTACCCCTAAACTACCCTATAATTATATACTTAGATTGGCAGAGACTATAGGGGTCGGTGTGGCAGTCTAAGACACACTACCGCGATGTGGAAGGCAACGGGAAACCACCACATTACCTCCCAAGTACACAGTGTACTTAAATTGAAATAAACATAATGGCACTCTCTGGGGTAAAAGATTCAGGGGTTAAAATAGTCCCGCATTCGGATCACCGAGAGGGGGCTACTTCGGAGGATGCGATCGGCAAGTCCAGAATAAGGGCCGGGAACATTTTGCAAGTCAGAGCGTGGAATGTTAGAAGTATGAAGCAAGTAGGTAAATCTAGAGAACTTAAAAGTAGAAATGAATAGGTTATCACTAGACATAGTAGGGATCAGCGAAGTACGGTGGCCAGAGGCGGGGATTTCTGGAGTGGAGACTTCAGGGTAATTCATAAAGGAGCAAAGGAAGGAAATTTGGGTGTGGGGATAGTTATGCAAAAAATATATAGGATACTGTGTAGAAAACTACTTACAAAAGAACGAAAGAGTGCTCATTGTTAGAATCTAAACCGGTAAACACAGTAATAATACAAGTATACATGCCCACCTCTAGCTACAGTGACGAAGAGGTAGAAGCGATCTACAAAGATATCGAAGACATATTAAGATATGTAAAAGGACATAAAAATTTAATAATTATGGGGATTTTAATGCAGTGGTTGGTGAGTGGAGGAGCGATAGTAGGTTTATTTGGTTTAGGCACGAGAAACGACAGGGAAATAGGCTGGTAGAATTTAGCGACAAGAACAATTTAATCATCACAAACACATTATTTCAACATCATGCTAGAAGACGATATACGTGGAAGATGCCAGGAGATATAGGAAGATATCAAATAGATTACATTCTTATTAGACAATGGTTTAGGAATCAAGTAAAAGACTGTAGAAGCTACCCAGAAGCAGATGTAGATACTGACCACAACATCGTAACTATGAAGGCCGCACTTAAATTTAAAAATTTGAAAAAGAAACGAAAAAAAGACAATTTGACTTTGAGAAACTAAAAGATAAAGATATTCAAGAAAGATTTGGAAAAAGTCAAATGAATTGCTAAAAGATATCGGGAAAATATCTGATACTAAGGAAGTAGAAACAGAATGGAATAACATTAAATCCAGCCTAAACATGGCAGCCAGAGATATTCTGGGGTATACACAAAAGAAAATAAAAACCATGGATAACAAAAGATATCCTGAATTTAATAGAAGAAAGACGAAAATACAAAAATAAATCAGACGAAACAGGAAAACAGAGATACAAAGCCATAAAATGGGAAACTATTTGCAAATGCAGGAAAGCTAAAGAACAATGGATTGTTGAAAAGTGCAAAGAGATACAAACTAAGATGGAAGTAGGAAAGACAGATGAAGCATACAAACTAATTAGAATCAATTTTAGGGATAAAAACCATATAGCAAAAATATAAAGGACGTGGGAGGAAACGTCATTATAGAAAATGTAGAAAGTAGCTAGATGGCAGGAATATATAGGAATTTATATGCAGGAGAGGAACTGACATCATTAGAACAGGAATCAGACATTGAAAATGATGACTTGGGATATCCTATACTTAGAGACGAGTTTGAATTAGCATTAAAAGGTCTGAAAAATGGAAAAGCGCCGGTTGCGGATAGATATGAAAATTTTCGAACAATAAGTTTGACAGCACACATGTCAAAATATTGACCAGAATTGTACAATTGTACAATATACTATATATATATATATATATATATATATATATATATATGTTGTGGAATTAAAGGGGTAAATAGGTGTATACAATAAAATTTTAGCAACCGTGTATATAGAAAAAGCAAATTATTTACGCGCCAAATTAATTTAATTCATATAGTTAAAACGGACAAGTATTAAGATAATTTTATATTTAATAATTGGAATGTTAGAATTACATACAGGAAGAAAGCTTTAAAGTGCATAGAAGTTCAAGGATACGCATAATTAATCATAATTTCGTTTAATCAAACGCATGAAGCAAAGAGAAAGCATGCTTGCATAAGAAAATTAATAATTTCTAACGCAAATATATTCGTTTTAAAAGCCAACGTTCATTCACACAGATACTACAAAGCAGAGAGTCGAGGAATTATAATTTTCAAATGGTCGATAATTACAAGAAACACCTGTTTGTTAAATGTTACGTTCAGAGAATTTGAACGAACGTTAATATAAGATTTCATAAGAATTGTTTTCAACGGTCAATTTGTATAAGCAGCTATAGTAACGAATATCTTAAGGAGGAGTGTAATGGACAATCGATAATATACAACAGATAGGGACAAATATAAATGAAGCATTGGATTGAAAGTCACGTAAGATATACACATGGAGTTGATGAAGGACGTCGACAATATCTATTTTCTGTAACACAAGTGGGGTTTGAAAGGAAACAACAAACATGCATAGAACAAAGATGAACAGCGGTTAGGTGCAGCATTGCGACGACAGAAAACTTTGTCATTGATTGAAAGCCAACAGTTTTCGAAAAGAGAGTACACGGTAAGGTAGACAACGAATTCTATGTAAACGGCACGTAGAACGGGAGAAATTTTGCAGAATTTAGAGACGGTTATGTTCAAAATTTTAAGTAGCCGCTTTGAAAATAAGCTTTTCAAATGAAACGGATCCAATAAGGGAATTGGATAATAATATATATACCCGAGCGAAGATATTAAAGTGCTCTTCTCTTTTACTTCCATCGAGTTCTGAATATGGGTTCAGACCTACATAATAGTAAAGCTTTCGGTTAGAATTTGTGTGTGTAGTAAAGCTACATTGAACATCTTAGTTGAAAGTATAAAACTGTAGTAGAGGACCTCAAGTTATTAAAGTGATTCCACAAGTTAGTGCTTATTTAAATAAAAGGTCCGGCTATTACGACAAAATTATTCAATGGATGCATGATATTTGGGGTAAGCAGATCTGGAAATCTATTGTATGCGTGAAATATCTAGTATGGAATAGTACTGTGAGACAAAGCGAATATCTTATGGAGAACAGGAGTGGTAGTGGAGAAATTAGATGGAGATCTGAGGATCTGGCAATCAACGTAGTAGATGGTATATTATTAAACATCCAACATCAGTAAATGATAAAACAGATATTAGCAAATTAAGTAAAATATATTATAATCTATTAAAATAAAATGCATAAAATTTAAAGTTGTTTCTGGGCTTTTCCAGAACTCATCTGTGTATATCTGACCCTTGTTTTGTGGATCCAGACACATTTATGAACCATTTAATCATTAACACCCCGAAAAATAGCAAAGAAATTCATACTTCTTTCACCAATATACGCCAAAACTGCCTACTTTTGGTGTATTCATTTGTCGTTGTAAATTTTACTAATTGGTACAGTGATACTAAATTTTATTACCTTGTATCTAAGTGCACTCAAGTACATTCATGTTAGCACGTAATAACAAACTGTTTTAAATCACCAAAATATGCGAGCAAACTTTAAATTATTCTATCAAACTAAAATGCACTGTTTAATGTATTGAATCAAGTCGCGGATGTAAGAGAGCTTGTTTATATTCACCTGGGTATATATAGAAGTTAGCCCGTCTGTCGGTCAAGTCCCCAAAACGGGTAATTCTAAAGAATTTCGCATGCTATGTTCCCATTCCGTCGCCTGTGCGTCGGTTTTACGAATTTTGCACTCGCCAGTTGAAAATCTCAGAAATTCTCACACGGCACGCAAACATGTCCGAAAATAACTAATTAACTTTTATACAGAAATCGTTGTTTCTACCTCTGATATTTGCATCTCATTTTCAACCAATCGTGACTCTCGTGACGTTGCTCAAATCCCGCCTTTACTATATGTGTCTTTGCTTGACGCATTTTCTCTTTCCTTTTCTAACCTGTGCTTATTGGTGCAAATTGATATTCTTTAGTATCGGTTATTTTCAATCCACGTGGACTTGTCAAATAACCCACCTTATTAGCATTTCCGTAAATATTAAGCAACGGTTTCTCCAAGATTCTTTGAAACCATTTGTTATCTACAAAATTTTCGCCGAATGAGCTTTTTAAACTACGCAGGTGTTCAAACATACTATTAATTCTCAGAGCCTTATTCCGTGGTATTTTAATCTTGGATTTTCACAGACTTTTATGCTTATTATTAATAATGGTTTAATTAACTCCAATTAAAATTGACTTCTATCCTTTCTTTTTAGCGAATACAAGTTAAATATTAATTATTATGTGTACACTTTGTTTAATACCGGTTACTTAAACTAGGGTTAATTAATATAAATTTTGCACGTAATTTCCATTTGTTTCCTTTCTCGGAATAATTACATTACACGTAGAGCTTTTAATACTGTTTCTTTTGATATAAAGCGTCTTGTACATGATTTAAATCTCTTATTTTACTGAAACGACCGAATTTATTTATGCTCCACGGTTCTTTTTAATAACGCGTACCTTTTCCAAAGCTTCTACACGGTGATTAAAATTATTTGATGTGATTATTTAATTTTCTACCCTGGTCTAAATATGAGTAATATATATATATATATATATATATATATATATATATATATATATAATTAGAATGTACAGCTAGGTTGTGCATGTATAGCCACCAATAAAATACATAATAAAATGAAACTTTTCAAATATACAATTATTGAATTATTTAAAATATTTGCTTTTTAGTTAATTATTTGCGCTCTATTTATCTTTAGATCAAAATTTGAATATTATTTAATTTTCAAAACATGATTTTCCAATTTTGTAAACATATATTTTAATGAGGTTCTATGATTTAATACTCTGTTTTTAAACTAAAAGGAGTAAACGAAAAGAATGATTTACACTTTAAGAAGCAACTGGAAAATATCTTTAGAGGCTACCAATTTGAATAAACTTCAAATTCCATTTGATGTACACATTTTATCTTCTTTCTTTGTCACATGCTCAATACAGTTGCTCCAATTAATAGCCGTAACATTCCTAAACGCATAGTATACGGATGTGGTTTGGTCCATTTTATGAGGATTGTATAAAATGTAAAGTGTACTAGCTACACTAATTTGCTGAATACATACAGGAATTTGCATAACGGGATTATTAAGCCTTGCAGTGATCAGATTTTCAAAAACTAACATTGAACGATGCTGTCAACTTGACCGCATCTAATAATAACACATGTAATAAAAAAACGGTGTAAATTCTTATTTATTTACCATTATGCAAAATTTTAAGCAATTTACATTGACCAGCTGTTAATTAACAACAACTGCGCATGTGCGCAAGTTACAGAAATCTACAATTGTGGTTAAAACAACTTCAACAAAGATGGCGAAAAGAGCAAAAACGAGTAATTTTCTACAAAATTAATTTATATATTACAAAATATATTTAACGGTCTTCATTAATTTCATTATATATATATATATATATATATATATATATATATATATTTATTTTCAATCTTTGCTACGGCTTTTGAATAAAAATACATATTGATTTGTGACACCTTTGATTGCATTAATGTACCTTTCTAAATATATTATTAAAGAAGCAAGGTTTAATATAATTTGTAAACAAAATATATTCAGTTTACCAAATTGTCATTTGATAGACATTGTGTGCGCATAGAAATTGAATCTGAATCTCAATAAAAATCAAAACTCCTTTATTTGCATAATGTAAAAAGTTGCATCGAGATATGCAACTCAAGTCAAGTGCCACAACCATTTCAAAACTATTTTATTATTGCCTTGCAGAGTTTGACTTTGTAAATTCGATACACTATGACCGACCGCATCCAACACAACAAACCTTCTATGCTTAAAATAGCGGCTGCCAAGAGCCGCCAAACATATTCATTTATCAAAATCCAATTTTGGGTATAACTTATTTTTAAACAATAAAATCGATTGTAAATATTAATAAAACGGTAAAGCTTTTTGTCCGCATCGTTTGAAAAAAGTACCAACAAGCTGTATAACTGCGGTCAAAAGCTACAGCCATTTTAAAATTTTTCAAAATTTTTAATTTTGGGCCTATCAAGTTCGAACTTTGTAATATGAATACATTATAACTGACCGCACTCACCACAAACAATTACAACTTTCTATGCAGACAATTATGCCTGCCAAGAGCCGCCAAACATCCATTCAGCAAAATTCAATTTGTGACATAACTTTTTCTAAATATCAAAATCGATGTTAAATATTAATAAAGCGGTAAAGCTTTCTTGTCCGCATCGTTTAACACAAGTTCCAATGAGTGAAGTAGCTGCGGTCAAGAACCACGGCCTTTTCAAAAATTTCAAAATTTTTTTATTTTTGACCCTATCGAATTCAAACCTTGTAATTTCAATGCACTATGACCGACAGCACCCAACGCAAAAAGTTGCTAGTTTCTATGCAGAAAATTGTGGCTGCCAAGAGCCGCCAAACATCCATTCAGCAAAATACAATTTGTGACGTAACTTTTTCTAAATATCAAAATCGATGTTAAATATTAATAAGGCGGTAAAGTTTTCTTGTCCGCATCGTTTGAAACAAGTTTTAATGAGCTATGTAGCTGCGGTCAAGAGCCACGGCCTTTTCAAAATTTTTCTAAATTTTTTATTTTTGACCGTTTCGAATTCGAATCTTGTAATTTCAATGCACTATAACCGACCGCTCGAAGTCATAAGCAATAGACATTTTTAGGTCCGTATTGCGAAACGGCACATTCAAGCAATATACATATGCGTGAAGTTAGCCGCAAAATTTTGAATTTTTCAAAAATGTTTATGTCATAATTAGGCGCCAATTTTTGCGGCTGAAACTAATTTTGCGCCTTCTTGGCAAACAAATTATTAATAAAAATATTTTTCCGGCTAAATTCACGCAGTCGTACTTTTTCAATTTTCAGAAAATGTTTATTTCATAATTTAGCGCTAATTAGGCGCGATTTTGCGTTGTTAGATCAAAATTTTGCTCCTTCCCGTGTAACAAGTCACTTGAAAAAGCTGTTCCCCAATTATGGTATCAAATTTATTAACAAATTCAAAAAGTTGCGACCAATTCACGCTTTGGGCATCTCTGAGAAATATTTTTTCAAATAACATGTTATACGGAAGGGCTCAAAATTTTGTTTCAATGGTCAAAAATGGCGCCTATGCGCTTAAGTGTGTTACAAAAATTTTAGAAATTTCAAAATGTTGCGGCTAACTTCACGGGGCG
Source organism: Platerodrilus igneus (assembly GCA_036346225.1). Lineage (NCBI taxonomy): Eukaryota > Metazoa > Arthropoda > Insecta > Coleoptera > Lycidae > Platerodrilus > Platerodrilus igneus. The sequence continues at coordinate 47,461 of JARFIW010000163.1, forward strand.
GCTCCGTGGTGTGGTGGTATGTGTGACTACTACGCCCAAGGTCCCGGGTTCGTATCCCGACACGGTCCGCTTGAAAATGTTAGGTGAACATTTTCACAAAAATACACCCTCGTTCGGATGAGAGGTAAAATGGAGGTCCGTGTGTGAGTGTTGTCACGCACGTTAAAGATCCCTACCTTGCTTGGAACAGCAAGGATTTGGCAAAATTCAAAATTTTCAGGTAGAAAAAACTCGCTTCCTGGCCAATGTAGTACCTTCGGGTGGAGCATTGGAAAATCACATATAGGCTTACTTTACGGGCGTTGCCGTGGTTTAATGTAGTATTCGTAAGACTACGGATCCCAAGGTCCCGGGTTCAAATCCCGACACGGCCGACTGCTTGAAAAATGGCAGGTGAGCTTTTTATAAAAATTACGCTTTTGTTCGGATGAGAAGTTAAATGGAGGTTCCGTGTGTGTGTGTGTGTGTGTGTGTGTGTGTGTTGTCACGCACGTTAAAGATCCCTACCTTGCCTGAAACGGCAAGGGTTCGGCAAAATTCTAAATTTTAGGCAACAAAAACTCGCCTCCTGGCCAATGTAGTACCTACGGGTGGAGCATTGAAAATGTAAACAGCTAACTTCACGGACGTCGCCGTGGATCAATGTAGTAAGCGAAAGACTACGGATCCCAAGGTCCTGGGTTCAAATCCCGACACTGCCGACTGCTTGAAAAATGGTAGGTGAGCATTTTCACAAAAATTACGCCCTCGTTCGGATGAGAGGTTAAATGAAGGTCTCGTGTGTGAGTGTTGTCACGCACATTAAAGATCCCTACCTTGCCTGGAATAGCAAGGGTTCGGCAAAATTCTAAATTTCCGGGCAACAAATAACTCGCCTCCTGGCCAATGTAGTGCTTTCGGGTGGAGCATTGGAAATGCAAATGCACGGCTAACTTCACGCACCTTATGTTTTATACGTTTACTTCTTGTCCGGGATTCTGTTTGTAGATAAGTTTGATTTTCTTCTGCTTTTAATTTTAAAAATTTTTAGGTATAAAATAACGTCGCCTGGAGCAATGTGGTACGAGGTTCTAACAACATAAAACAACTTTCAAAATATTAATTTTAAAAATGGTGTTATTTATACACACTACCAACGAACTTAATTTGTTCATATCTATTACAGGTTTGAATTGGAGGGTGGACAAGAACAAAAGCTTTTTGGGCACATTAGAGCACATTTTAGGCGCAACAAGGCATCAGAAACAGATTTAGTTTATAAATCAAGTCGCTTGGTAGTGGACGTGTTACGTGCAATTTGCACTTTAACATTGTTAGTAGTTTAGTTTTTAATGTACGGAAGTTTCCCGCCATATCTTCAAATACGCGAGACGCGGGAATTTTTAAATAGACTAGGCGGTGCTTCCGGCACGTCCGAGTAGTGCAATTGCGCAGAGTGCATATCCCTATAGGGTATACCAATAATAGACAAAGAGTGGGGTCGAGTTGGGGTGACGCCCTGAATCAGGGCTGTTCTCTTATGATCTTCAAGTGAAATAGTCGTGCCGGGCATCATATCTTATCTTACTATGTAGATTCCTTTGCCTTGATTATCTTTGTTGTCTTTACCTAATTAACCTCTTCCTTATCGTTCCACTACATTTAGGATGGATGCGACCCTGGAGCAGCCCACGACCCGATGTCCAAGCTCTACTAGCAGCACTGGAGCCGAGGTCTACCGTAGCGTGACTTCCTGCCGGATACCGGATTCCTCACGTGAGTAAATTTTCTAATTTTCATTGTTCTAATTTTATGTAAATTTTCCCGATTATGGCGTAATATAAATTGTCGGTGACGTCATGGTGGTTGGCTACGCGAAACCTGTAAAAGGGGTTTGCACTTTCGGCCGCCAGGGCGTAGCATTGTTTTTTATCCATTGCGCTTGCGCGATGTATCTTATGAACTTTGGTAACTGTATTACAGGCTTTTAAGAACTATCTATCGCCATTTAAATGTACCACCATCTAAGTGTAATACTTTGTTAACTGTTTTACCGACCATATAAACTTTCACCAGTGATAGTCTATAACAGACGCTAATTTATACCAACCAGATTATCTTATAAACAACTTCTTTATTTTTAATGCTAACATAAAGAAGTTTATTTTAGGTGGTTCACGGATCACGGCGCATTGCGTCTATACTTTTCTACCGAATCAAAGCATCTTATATTGATTGCAATACATTTTTATACTTTATTACGTGCTTTAAGATATCATTATTGGTTTATACGCTTCGAATGTTTCATACGTACTTTGTCCTGCAAACGGTGAGTCATATTTTCCTGCAGATAATCACTGGATGGCAACTAAATATTGCAGGCAAGGACGCTATAAGAATGGACCAAGCCATAATGTAAATATCTGGTATAACGTATGTCGTGTATGCGTACCAACATCGGATGGTGTTTTTGGACACACGCATTTCCCCTATCATCGTTAAACATATTGTGTGTCCGTATATAACCTCGTTTGTCTGGTCCCACAATGAGCGTATGTGTTTTATTATTAGACACTACTCATTTATCACGAAACAAAGTGAGGTTTGATTCAGTTTTCTGCAAAATTCTAAACATTCAGGTCTATTAAGCTGTCTGAGCCAAATTATCAGAACACATAAAAATATATATAGGAATTATTTGCTAATTACTTGCTTTTTTGCTGATGAAACCATTTTTTTTGCTATATTTGTGAAAAGGTTAAAAGTGGCTAGATAGCTTAATATAAGCTATCTAGCCAACTAAAAAATACCTACACAAAATAAAATAAAAAATTAACAATATGTAAATTATTTGCTATTTTTTGCTCCCATTTGCAAAAGAAAAAATCAAATATTCAATTAATAAAATAAATATCAATATCTGCAAGAGTAAAGTACAATAAAGAAATTAATTGCTGACACAACTATAGCATTTATAATGTTTATGAATTATTTGCAGCTCCGTATTTTTGCTCGTTAAATTAGATGTTCAAACGATAATAATAATATAAGTTGGCTTAAAACTACAACAGTAAAGTGCTTTTAAAAATTAATTGCTTCTATCATAATTTCATAATCAAGTAGTTTGATTTATTTGCTCTTAAATTATGTAAATCCCGAATTTTTTGCTCACGAAATTAATATAAAAAACGACAAAATCCATTATTATCGTTTGAACATTTAATTTCTCGAGTAAAAATTCGGGAGTTGCATATTTTAAGATTAAATAATTCATAAAACAGGTATTTTTAGCCATGCCAGTAATTAATTTCTTTAATGTACTTTGCTCTTGCAGATATTGATATTTATTTTATTATTTGAACATTTGATTTTTTTCTTTTGCAAATGGTAGCAAAAAAGCAAAACAAGTTAAAATGCAAGGCATTGTCGCAACGAACTTCCAAATGTAGACTTACTTTAAAACAATTTAAAGAAGTTAAAATTATTATGTTGTAATAATTATAAGTATTCAGATAAAATACAAAAATTTATAAACAACAAAAGAGACATTTTAATATATTTTATTTTATTGAATAAATATTTTAAAAGCTATATATTAGTTCTCATCAATAAGATAAGATTTTTTTATATGAATCTAATTATTTTCGGTAATCAAAATTTAAGTTTAAACAATGTCTATAATATTGGAATAATTGGCATGAAATGCCATAAATTGTTCAAATACGTGTCGCATATTGATTTTAAACTTATTAAAAATTTTAATTATCCCTGTAGATTTTCCTGCGGGCTCGGCGTCCCCGTGGCCCGATTTTAACTGACATCAAAACTTAAGCTCTGGACACCGAGCTGAATCGATTGATGTATCACACATTGATGTCCGACCATTAGAAAGGCTTTGGACGGACAGACGGACGACAAATCGATTTCATAAACGAACGAAGTTCGTTGAAAATTATATATTGTTACTTTTTTATTTTATTTTGTGTAGGTATTTTTTAGTTGGCTAGATAGGCTATATTAAGCTATCTAGCCACTTGTAACTTTTTCAGATATAGCAAAAAATTGGTTTGGTCAGCAAAAGAAGCAAATAATTAGCAAATAATTCCTATATATATATATATATATATATATATATATATATATATATATATATTGATGTATTCTGATAATTTGGCTCAGACAGCTTAATAGACCTTAAACATTCTTTATAATATATACTACTTGCAATATATGTATACTATAAGGTACTTGTATGTATATAACTAGAATAATTGCAAATTTATATATAATACAATGACACTGTAATTTAATTTAGTTATTCACATTTCCTTGTATCAAATTATATCCATTTCTAGCTCTACAGTAATAACCGCATATTGTAAACAAAAACAGCATTAGCATTTGTTGAATTCGAAGCAACGAATAAATGTATTGAAATGTTTTGTGTAAGAGTAAATGTCCAACGTCCGGCAGTACGTTAAAATATTATAGTAGGCGAGTTATGTATCCCCAATTACCTATATATATTGATATATTGAATCTAATAGGAATTATTAGAAATTAATTAAGTAAAAGTATAAGTTCAATGCAACATTGTAACACAAGGATAACCCAGAGAGGTTATCGACAGTTCATGTGAACGGACATGCAACTTTGCATCCGTGAGGGCAGTGATACTGCAGGTGGCAGGTCACAGGCGGTCAACAGACCGCAATTACTTAGAATTAAGTTGTTACATTGTATTAAAGTGTACAATTAAAGAGAAATGCAGACATGAGATCTGCAAGTTCTCATAGCCGTGTGAGGGGCAGGTTATTATAAAAGACCCGGGAGCTCAATGCCCGGCAGTCAGTCTTCGAACTCCATACTTCGTTGTTCAAGCTACTCACTAGTACAATAATTATTTTGGTATTATGTACAAGTTATCCAAATTTTAACTAATAAAAATTTGTTAAAGTTTCAAAGTGTTTCTAAAAACCAGCTCCAAAGGCCCGAACTTTAACTGGCGCAGTCGTAACGGATGTCAAAAGAGCACTGAAAATCCAAAATCGGAAGATTGGTGACCAAGAATTTTAATTCGAAATTTTGGCAGAACCCAAACCAAGTTGGACAAGGAACAAGAATCGTCTAAGGCCAACAAAACAAACCAAGGTGGACAAGATACAGAATCGATCGAACCCACCAAAGAAACAGATGAAACTAATGTAAGTTCATTTCCATAAAAATTTTTCTTTAACCAAATTATAATTGATATATGCTAGTATTATAACTATTGATTACCATTATTGTTTTATGTATTTTATTATTATGAATATTTTTTGAAAATAGTTCAAAGTGAATTATTTTCAAAACGAGACTGTATAACATTTTATGAAACTTGAATGTTAAAGAAATATTTTTCTTTAAAAAGCAAATGAGACTTGATTATTTACAAAGAGATTTTCTTAAAAGTAAATGAGAATTAGTATTAAGAGATCCTTACCATAATAAATAGAACGAACTCAAAATAATCCAAAAAACAACGGGCGCACATTCACTAAACACCAAAATAAGAAACATCAATTACCGCGATTCAAACCACGCTATAAACCGGCAAACTAGAAACACAGAACGCAATTTAATTTCAAAGCTAATTCGAACAAGCAGTACAGAACGTTTAATGAAACCATTGACCTCTATAATACTGAATAAATCACAAGAACATTCTGCATTAACTAAAAATACGGTAACTTAAACCACCTGAGAAAACAAAGCTCGCATCTTCTATACGCATTTTAAACCTCAGAGAAAATCGCTTTCAGTATAACCGCAACAACGTCAATATCATTATAGCTTTCAGGATCTTTTGCACAGTACTAAAATATAATTTCAATTTGCATCATAAGTAATTAAATCCATCACGGAATAATAAAGCAATGCAGTTTTGCATTTAATACCCACAAGTAATTAATTAACCTATAGAAGCGCATGAAAATTACACCACAAACTCTATAAATAGTTTGCAGTACAAACACAGAATAAACTCTAAACGTTTTTCAACTAATTAATCAGCATTATAAAGTGCAGTAAACGGTCATCATAAGAATCTTTAATTAAAACGCTAAAACGTTATCATACGCTCATAATTGTAAACCTGAAAACGCACATAACGAAGAGTTCAATTACAAGTCAAGCAGTACCGAGAGATCTAAAATAAAACAGACATAACACTTTACATTAGCGAGTACGGAAAGTCAATTATCTAATTCCATAAACTAACACCTGTAAGTGCAATTACCTCAACAAGTATAATCATATGTACGCAATTATTACCAAGTAACGAACACTATATCTTTTAGTAGTTCATGCAAACAATAAAGTGCAGGAGAAATTAACTGAGTCATATTACAGAAGTTAAATAAAACAAAGCTAAACGAGAATAAATCCATCCATTTCAGATTCCTTAAGAAAGATAAATTAAAAGCTGCATAAAACAATTAATCCAAGACTACGGTAATTAAATTCAACATTATTGAATACAAATCTCGTGAATACATCACCGCATTGTGTAATTAAATATAAATAAACAACGACTACGATTTTAAAAATAACTCGACGCAATATAAACTTAAAATTAATAAATCTAATACTACAAGTACGAAATTAATCTCAAATTCTTACCAAATTTTATCCACCCAATCCAAACTGAAAATTAACCATTCCTAACAAAAAATAACGCCGAAAATAACGAAATAAACATCAACCTTTACCAAATCTTTATGTACCTAATCTAATTGAAAATTAACAAACCAAAACCAAAGTTAACGTTTCAAATAGCTAAATCAACATCAATTTTACAAAACTCTAAACTATCCAATCTAAAAGGAAAATTTAAAAACCAAAGCAAAAATAACGTCATAAAAGGAAAATCATCTCCAATTTTACAAAATTCGAAATTACTTAATTCAAAAGAAAATTAATACACCCAAAGCATAATAAACGCTACAAATAACAAAACCAACCCCAATTTCTACAAAATTTGAATTTTACAACCCAAACGGAAAATTAATAAATCCGAAGCAAAAGTAACAATACAAATAACGAAATAAAGCTTAATTCAAAAAAAATTTTTTGAAATTTTCAAAAATCGAAAACAACCCTTAACCAACATGAGTAACACAGACTTACGTCTCTATTTAGAGACAATTCAGACGTTTGATGGCACGCTGGCCCGTCTCTCGAATTTCATTGGAGCATGTGAAATGTTCCTAAAACCTTTACAAACCCGGAGATGACGCAAGAAATTTATTGCTTATACGCTTAGTAATAAGTAAACTAGCCGGAAGGGCATTAACATTAATCGCCAGTAGGGATGACTTATCGGAATGGGACCAGTTTAAACAGCTACTAATTGCATATTTTGGAGACCAACGTAATATAAAATGCCTGGTACGAGACCTAATAAACCTTAGAATGGAACACAATCAATCCCCTACCAATTCGGAATGAAATGCCAAGACGTGAGAAGTTTAATTTTAACCAAATTAAAATCGAAGAACCCGATTAAAACGTTAGACATTTAAAACAAAATGTATGACGAAATGACACTAGACACATACATAAACGCTTTACCAGAACGACTATCGGATAAAATCAGATTCCAACGACCCCAAAATTTAGAAGAAGCTATGAGCCTAGTAATAGAAGAAGAAAATGTAATGTATTACCGCAACAGACTATACAACCCCAACGCGAATAAAAGTTATTCACCAACAAAACTATACAAGCTACAAGACAAACAATCCTCAACAAAAATTCACACCCTTTAACCCACAAACAAATCAACCGCGAAGTAACAACCCAAGTTTTAACAACACCAATTTTAATAATCAATTTAAAAATTTTTCAAGACCAACATTTAACCCAACTTTTACGAAACCAGTATTCCAACCAAGATTTAATCAAAACATAAACCAACCAAGACCAGCATTCAACGCAAACCCCAATAGAAATACACCAATGACTAATACTCATAACAACCCTAACAATTATTACAAACCAACACCAATGGACACCTCATCTGGTAACACCAGACAAAACACAAAAATAACACATATCCGACCAAACCCTCATCAGAAACGTAATTTTACATCGGAAGAATTATTTCATCAAGAAATAGAAAATTTGACACTGACCAGAATAATGACATTGAGACACCTACGAACAATGAAACAAACCATGCAGAAACTTACGAACGTGACGAACAATACGAAACTTACGAGCAGTATGATGAAGAAAACTCGAACTCAAATTTTCAAATGGACCCATACATAGACAACCAAACTTAATAAACTTAAACAACATAAATCACTTAGTATTACCATACATAGAAATACCCCACGCCAAATTCAAACTACTAATCGACACCGGATCATCAAAAACATTAATTAGCCCCAGAACCGTACAAAACACTATTTAGATTATGTAGAAAGAGAACCATTTAAAATTAAAACAGCTCATCAAACAACACTACACCAATTCGTAGCCAATATACCCTTACCGAGAACATTTAATGTTAAAATGAAACATAAATTTTGTGTATTCGAATTTAATGATAAATATGACGGATTAATCGGAATGGACCTTCTAAGAAAATTAGGAGCCAACATTGACATTAAAAATCGCTTATTAAGGACAAAATACGGAAAAATCCCAATTAAATTTCAAAACACACAAATTGAACAAAAATACACTATAGAACCCCGAACGGAAAAAAATAAAAATCCCAGTAAAATCTAACAAAAATTTAGGAATAATAAATCATATGACATTTCAACAAGGAGTAGAAACCCCAACCGCCTTAGTTCAAATAAAAGATAATTATGCAACCACAACAATATTAAATTCAAACGACTACCCGTAGAATTATCACTGACAGACCCAATTAACGTAGAAGAACTAAATTTTAACGAAATGGAAATAGACGAAAATTTAGAAAACGATTACAACCCAATAGAACATGACGAAATGTTAAGAGAAAATTTAACTAACATCCGCTTTAATACCGATATCAATCAAGAAGAAGAAAGAGCAATTAAAAACTTATGTTTTGAATACCGAGACATATTCCATTGTGAAGGAATACCATTGACATTCACCAACACAGTAAAACATAATATCGAGTTAACAGACAATAAACCAATCTTTACAAAAGCATATAGACTACCTCATGCAAGCCAAGAAGAAGCTGACAGACAAGTAGCAGACTTATTAGACCAAGACATAATCCAGCACTCCAATTCACCATGGAGCAGCCCCGTGTTAATAGTACCTAAGAAATTAGACGCAACCGGAAAGAGAAAGTACAGAATGGTAATAGATTATAGAAAGTTAAATGAAAAACGGTAGATGACAAATATCCACTACCAAATATAACCGAAATTTTAGACAAATTAGGCAAATGCCAATATTTTACAACATTAGACCTAGCATCAGGATACCATCAGGTAGAGATGGAAGAAAAGACATATCAAAACAGCCTTCAGCACACCTAGAGGACATTACGAATACAAACGAATGCCATTTGGATTAAAGAACGCACCCGCTACTTTCCAGAGAGTCATGGACAATATATTACGAGGAATACACAATGAGAAATGCCTTGTATACCTTGACGACATCATAGTTTATTCCACATCATTGGTTAGAACACATAGAAAGATTGAAAGAAGTATTCGAAAGACTTAGACAAGCACATTTTAAAGTACAATTAGACAAAAGTGAATTTTTACAAAAGAAGTATCATTTTTAGGACATGTAATAACACCCCAAGGAGTAATGCCAAATCCAGACAAAACAAATGCAGTTCTAAATTACCCATTACCAAAAACAAACAAAGAAATTAAAGGATTTCTAGGACTTAGTGGTTACTACCGCAAATTCATTAAAGGTTACGCTCAGATAACCAAACCCTGACAAATTGTTTAAAAAGGAAACAAAATTGAACACACCCGGAATTTATTAAAGCCGTAGACAAAATTAAAACATATTAACTAATCACCCTGTATTAGAATACCCAGACTTTACAAAACCATTTATACTGACGACAAACGCATCGAATGTAGCATTAGGCGCAGTATTGAGCCAAGGAAAAGTAGGTAGCGATAAACCCATCAGCTACGCATCCAGAACCCTAAATAAAACCGAACAAAATATAGCACTATAGAAAAGAGTTATTAGCCATAATTTGGGCAACAAAATATTTTAGACCTTATTTATACGGAAGAAAATTTTACATATACACTGACCATAGACCACTAGTATGGTTATGCAAACTGAAAGAACCAAATTCAAAATTACAAAGATGGAGAATCAGACTCGAAGAGTATGATTACGAAATTATATATAAAAGGAATTTATAACAACAACGCAGACGCTTTAAGCCGAATCCAACTCAATGCATTAGAAACGGAATCCATTATAGGAAACGTAGACGATACAGAAATAAGGGAAGATCCAGACGAGAGCGACACGATACATTCGACACAAAACGAAGAACCAAAAACGCGATTAAAATTTTAAACGAAGCAATCGATATGAAACCCAACCAATTTATAATAACCGAAGTTTTAAATAACCCCAATCCAGTAAAATATACAAAAGTAGATAACAAAAGATATACCAAATTCAAATAACTAAAGATGATAATGAGGAACAAATAATTAAAATTCTAAAAGAATACACCCCGAGAAAAAACGATTTTATTTTTATTTCAATACCGAACATTTATACCAAAGATTTTCAGAATTATACATTAAACTATTCAATAACTCTGGACCTGAACTCATCAGATGTACTAGTAAACTAATAACACTAGACGACCCTGACGAAATAAACGATGTAATTAGAAATCAACACGAAGGAAAAACCAACCATCGTGGAATTAACGAAACAATAAAACAACTTGTAAGACGTTATTATTTTAAAGACATGAAGGACTTGACCACAGATTTCATTAACCAATGCGAACTATGTGACAGAGCGAAATACGACAGGAAACCCCAAAGATACCTTTAATGTTAACCAAAACACCCGACAAACCATTTCAAAACTACATGCCGATACTCTAGTAGTAGAAGCGCGAAACTATCTAACAATTATAGACGCATTCACAAAAATAGGCCAAGCAATACCAATCACATCCAAAAATAGCATTGACGTGACCCAAGGATTTTACAATATTTCACATTTTACGGAACACCCGAATCAATAACTTTAGACAATGGTAGCGAATTTAAAATGAGACAATTCAAAACACTTTAGAACTACACAAAATAAAAATTCATTTCATAACGGAAAACCACCCTGAATCAAACGGACTAATTGAACGACTACATTTAACCTTGTTAGAACAAATTCGATTATTAAGAATAAATTATAAAAGGAACATATAACCAATTTAATGTCATACGCACTAATCGCCTATAATAATACAATTCACTCATCAACAAACTTTACACCCTTAGAATTAACCTTAGGACATTCAGATTCACGAAATCCCTATGACATACACTACAATAAAGAAGTATATCAACAATATGCAAAAGACCACAAAGAAAAATTAAAAATAACTTACGACAAGGTAAAAGATAAATTAGAAAACGATAAAGAACGTATCACCACAACCCGAAACAAAAACACCGATTCAAATAAATTTTCAATAGGACAAACCGTATATGAGAAAATTTTTCAAAGCAAGCGACATAAAACAGCACCCAGAAATTTAGGACCATTTAAAATTAAGAAAATATCAGATAAAAATATAGCAGTAGTAGACAACGGTAAAATAACGAAATACATTCATTTAAAAACCTAAGACACCCTGTAATTTCAGATGGACAGTCATCACCCTTACCGTCAACCTCCACCCAGGTAGAACGGACAACCAAGTAATAATATAACAAATAAAGAACAACCCCGGTATACTACCAAATAAACTAGGCAGTATACAAAAATACAATATTTACTCAAATAATATCCAACCTTACTTTAACGCAACAAATTTTAGCAACATTAATAATAACGAAATAATATTTTTTAGAAATCTAGATAGTAGAAAGTAACAATTATCATTATTATCATTTATTTGCTTTTCCAACAAAGGTTACTAGCACATACCAAGTAATCATACCCAAAACCAAATTCCTATCCCTAAATGAACTGAGATATGGTTATATAAACGAAAATGTACTGAAGTAACACCAAACCAATATTTATGTCAATCGATGACGACAACGACCATTCAAGAAGACAGCCCTTGTGAAGTACAACTATTAAAATTCTCAAATCATTACGAAAACTGTGAAACCAAACAAGTGCAAATAACTAATATGAAAATTCAAAAGTTACAGATAACAAATGGATAGCCATTTTCCCAACAGAAGTAATAGCAACCATCCACTGCAACCAAGATGAAAATAACCAAGCATTAATCGGAAGCAAACTAATTACCCTCAAAGAAGATTGTTATGTGAAATTGAAAGATGAAGTAATCAGAGTTTATCAAGATCCCATAGCAACAAAGAAACTTGCAAACCTACCGGAACTACAATTCAAAATACAACAAGAAGACGAAGAAATAATCAAGAAACCTATGAAGCTAGAGCATCTAGACTTAGACGATCTCAACCACGCCGTGAAATTAGTGGAAAGTTATAAAGAACAATTAAATGAACTCAAAACGCCAAAGTTACATTATAATAATATAAGTGTTTGGACAATTGTATTGATCATTTTAATAATTTTTGTAATCATGTATGTATTATACAAAATGTACCTTAGATATAAGAATGAAAGAAACAGTTCTAGATTTAAGGAAACAAAGAGAAAAAAGGAAACAATAAGCGTACCATTAGAAACAATGAATTTTAAATGAAATTGAATAATGTATTTTATGTATTTAAAAATTAAGAAAACCTTAATTTTTCATTTACGGTGGAGGAGTTATGTATCCCCAATTACCTATATATATTGATATATTGAATCTAATAGGAATTATTAGAAATTAATTAAGTAAAAGTATAAGTTCAATGCAACATTGTAACACAAGGATAACCCAGAGAGGTTATCGACAGTTCATGTGAACGGACATGCAACTTTGCATCCGTGAGGGCAGTGATACTGCAGGTGGCAGGTCACAGGCGGTCAACAGACCGCAATTACTTAGAATTAAGTTGTTACATTGTATTAAAGTGTACAATTAAAGAGAAATGCAGACATGAGATCTGCAAGTTCTCATAGCCGTGTGAGGGGCAGGTTATTATAAAAGGCCCGGGAGCTCAATGCCCGGCAGTCAGTCTTCGAACTCCATACTTCGTTGTTCAAGCTACTCACTAGTACAATAATTATTTTAGTATTATGTACAAGTTATCCAAATTTTAAGTAATAAAAATTTGTTAAAGTTTCAAAGTGTTTTTAAAAAACCAGCTCCAAAGGCCCGAACTTTAACTGGCGTTGCAAATGCTTTCCCAGTAAATAGAATATCAATATTGCATTAAATGTAAGGTGCATTTTACTGATTTCAGTCAGCACGGGCGTAAAGAAAGTTCATGTTGCCCTTATTGTGTATAGTAAAAGATGAAAACAAATAAAATGAATACATTATAATAAAAAAGAGACAGATTTAGTCGAGCAACGAAACCGTGGCCTCGAGTACGGAAAGCGTGATGCTTACCGCAATTCTACCGAGACAGCCCAGAACGAAATCGTCGGTAGTTGTATATGTGTGATTATCAAGGACATTGTATTGGGGATTATGATACCACCAGATTTGTAGTAAAACCCCACATTCCTATTGGTAATGACCACATAAAAGATATATTTGTACTAATATTAGAAAACGAGTAGTGATGAACACACGTCCGAACTATGTTGGCAATATATTTATATGAGTATGACTGGGTCCATTCTTATAACGTCCTTGGTTGCGGGGTATCGTTTTATGAAACAGTGTATCTGTATGGGATTTGCAACGAAAGCAAACAATGATAGGTACTTCCTGTTTAGTATCTTTCTAAAGTAATCTCAAACCTGGTGACATATATCATTATCGTAAATATGTTAAATTTTATTTCCTCCAAGAAGTTAGACGCCAGAAACCAGACGTTTATCATGAAAAGTCTTAAGAATTTCTAAACCCTTTTATTCGCCCAATATACCTTTCAAAGTACAGCACAATCGTTAGAAGAACTATAGAAAATTGTCTGTGGGACCTATATAAAAGATATTATTAGACACAACATGAGATGTAGTCGTCAATAGAGGTATTATGTAGTCAATGTCTTGGAAGGTATAAACACCCAACTATATTTGATAGGGTTCGTCACCTAAACTGCAATTTAAACAACATATTATTCACACTTTACCTTGAACTGCTGGTTTTATGGTAATAGTTTGTTAAACATTGAACTAAGCTTTTGAATGATTGGCTTTGGCAAGGTTATTAACAACCTAACAGGAAATTATTGTCCTATTATCTATTGCTAAAAATTATAATCATTACAATAATCATTACAAGTTTCCAACTATTAATGTGTTCACATCAAAATTTATTTGCTTAATGTAATCTGAAGTTATAGTTTACTGGCCAAATAAACTTTAAGTAGAGTATATTTACACGAAAAACTCTCTTACGCAAAAGCACGAAGTAGGCTGCAACTTTTAGAATTTTCTAAAATTCTTGTACCATACTTAAGCGTCAATTAGGCGCGATTTTGACCACTGAAACAAAATTTTGCGCCCTCGCGTATAACAAGTTATTTGAAAAGACTATTTCTCAGAGATACTCCAAAGCGTGAAATTGGTCGCAAGTTATGTATTTCAAATGAATTAGATAAGGAAGTAGTATAAATAGAGGTAACGCTAGGCTTAGAGATTAGATCATGTATGACATCAGTGTTGTAATGTTCTCACGCTAATAAAAATTTTTAAAAACCGTTTTGAGAGTGATAAACATAATTGGCGCAGTCAGTACGGGATTTTCGAAATTTTCGAATCGCCGGAAATTTTTCGTTTCAACGATTAACCAAAATCAAGAACCTTGAAAGTGATATATCCATATAGGCAAGCGAAAATTGCTTTGGAAATTGCTTTTAGGAAAATCAACAACTGTTTGTACTTTCGAATTCGAGAAACGAAGATTTTGTTAGCAGTTTGGAGAAGGAACGAAATCGTCCAATCCAGACACCAGCCCAATTTTGGAAGGAACAGAATCGTCTAACCAGGGCACCTAGTTTAAGAAAATTATGCGAACTCAATGCATCATATTAATGTAAGCTAACTTTGAATTTCTATTTCTGATATCTTATAATTGATTTTCAATTGATGAGTGATTGTGATATAAACGACTTAACAGTCTTGATAGAACGTATTAAAATAAGTAACGAAGAAATTTTAGAAGCAAGTTCAGATAACACGAACGTAGATATTTTAAGGAATAATTCAAGGGCTCGTTCAAATATTTTGGAAAGCTCAGAAAATAGTATCAGTAATTTAGATAACTTAATTAATTCAAACATGGCAACTGAACAAACAAATTATCAATTGCTAAAATTACATTTAGATTCCATCCCCCCTTACGATGGAAACCCTCATACCTTGACAATATTTATCGCAAATTGCGAGAACGTAATTAATGTATTTGCTAGTCAAACAAATATTCAGTTAAATAGTTTCTTGCTTAGAGCAATTATAGGTAAATTGATAGGTAGAGCTCAGATATTAATAGGTTCACGCATAGAGTTAAAAACTTGGGACGAAATTAAAAACGCGTTAAATTTATCTTTTGGAGATCAACGCGATATTGATTGCCTTATCCAGGATTTAATTAGTTTAAGACCAAATAAACATGAAACGCCATATAATTTTGGAATGCGTTGCCAAGACGCAAGGAGTTTAATAATTGCAAAATTAAATTCATTGACCATTTCAGCCGAAGAACGTACTATTAGACTTAAAAGTTATGATGACCTTTCGCTTAAAACATATATTCGTGGATTGCCAATAACCATTCAAACAAATGTTAGATTACGTAACCCTAGTAGTTTAGAACAGGCTATGGGATTAGTTATCGAAGAAGAAAATTTCTTATACTCAACACAGAGAAATAGTAACTTAAATTCAAATTCAAATTTCAAACCCATTTCAAGAATGACGCCTAGTAGCTATTCAAATCACTCTAACATTCCATTCAGACAGAATTTTAACAATTTCACTTATAGGCACCCAAACACATTTCAAAACAACCAACCTTCATATTCGAAATTTCAAACGCAAAAGCTTCATTTTCAAAACACACATTCGAACAGATTTCACACCCTGTAAACCATCAAAGAACATTTAATCCAAGTTCCCATTTTAATAACAGGTTTGGTATGCAAAACACGCCATTTAGTAGCAAACAAAATTTTGCAAGTTCATCTCAAAGATTTGCTCAAGTACACCCAAATAACATATCCAATTTTAATAAAGACGAACCGATGGATACATCTTCTGGAAATACAACTATTAAACCCCAATTTCAATCTCAAAGGTTATACAATCAGAATATAAATAGTTCAAACTGCAATGACCCTTATTTTATAGAACGTGAGAATTATTGTAATACTGCAAACTATAATGCTTATTGTGATCACGACGACCTCGTTCATTCTTTGAAAACACACGAGACGTTTCAAACTCAGCCGCTACATAACACCGATAGAAACTATATCCAGTTTCCTGATAACGCGTGTGAGAATATAAATTACGATGTTAATGATGTAAATCCTACTCAGCAAAATTTTCCACAGGTCATGCCTTGGAACAACGAGAGGTAATACACGTAAACACATTCAAGCAAGATTTACCATTTATTATTATCCCTGAAATTAATGCTAGATTTTTAATCGATACTGGTAGTACCCGTAGTTTGATAGATCCTGAAATAGCACACAAATTTTATACGAATTTTATTTACCCGGAATTTTTCAATATTCAGACAGCACACAATATCAGCTTTCACAAAGAAGTAGCGCGTATACCACTTTTTCAAATCTTTAACGTAAAGGACTATTACAAATTTTTCCTTTTCAAATTTAGTAATAATTTTCAAGGTTTAATTGGAATCGATTTACTTCGACAATTAGGCGCAAATCTTAACTTAAGCCGGAAACAAATAATAACCCGCATGCGACTATTCCTATTATTCTAAATTTTGAACCAGAAATGAAAATAATCAATTCAAAAATTATTCAATAATTGTAACCGAGCGTTGCCGACAAATAATAAAATCCCAGTACAAATACGTAATGGAGTCGGAATATTAAACCACACGAATTTTGAAATGGACTTGAAACACAAAAGCTTTGGTTAGTGTTACCGAAAATTTTGCGACCATTGTAGTTACAAATATAAATGAATATCCCGTTAAAATTTCTATTTTCAACCTTTCGAAATTGAACCTATAAACGATATTGATGTAAATTTTATCGAAAATTTGGAAAAGACCTAGAATTAGACGAACCACAGGACAATAAATTAAAAGGAAATTTGAAGGATCTTCGACTTGATCACTGCAATAAAGAAGAAAAGACGATATAAAGAAATTGTGTTTAGAATACCGTGACATATTTTATTGTGAAGGAGTTCCCTCAGTTTTACTAGTGAAATTAAACATAAAATAAATTTAAAAATGATTCTCCAATTTTTACAAAATCATATCGCCTCCCAGAAATTCACCGCAACGAAACTAAATCACAAATAAAGAAAATGTTAGATCAGGGCATAATTGAAGATAGTGTTTTGCCGTGGTCTTCTCAATTTGAATAGTAGAGAAAAGATTGACGCATCTGGTAAACGAAAATGGCGACTTGTAGTAGATTATAGAAAATTAAATTCGAAACAATTCCTGACAAATACCCATTACCTAATATTAATGAGATTTTAGATAGGCTAGGCCGTGCAAATTATTTCACGACCCTAGATTTGGCCAGCGGGTTTTATCAAATCCAGATGGACCCCAAGACGTACAGAAAACAGCATTCAGTACCCCTCAGGGACATTTTCAATTTAAACGGATGCCTATGGGTTTAATAAATGCCCTTCGACATTCCAACGCGTAATGGATAGAGTTTTACGCGGACTGACAGATCAATCGTGTATAATTTACCTTGACGATTGTCTAGTGTTCAGTTCATCTCTTCAAGAGCACTTAGAAAAATTAAGAGAAGTTTTCGACAGATTTAGACAACATAATTTAAAAATACAGTTAGACAAATCAGAATTCCTACAAAAACCGTAATGTATTTAGGACACGTAATTACCCTACAGGAGTTAAACCAAACCCAGACAAAATAACAACCGTAAAAATTTTCCTTTACCACGCACAGCAACTGAAATCAAAAGTTTCCTTGGACTATTAGGTTACTATAGACGTTTCATAAAAGACTTTGCAAAATTACAAAACCTATGACGAAATGCTTAAAGAAGAATGCCAAAGTAATACACGACAAAGATTTTCTAGACAGCTTTAGAACTTGTAAAGAAATTTTGACCAACGGACCTGTACTTCAGTATCCCGACTTTGAAAAAATTTATTTTGACGACAGACGCGAGTAACTATGCAATTGGAGCAATATTATCGCAAGGAACCGTACCCAATGACCGACCAATAGCGTACGCATCTAGGACACTAAATGAAACCGAAACAAAGTATTCGACAATCGAAAAAACTTCTTGCAATTGTTTGGGCATGCAAACATTTTCGACCGTATTTATTTGGACAAAAGTTTTATATATACTGATCACAAACCACTGACATGGCTTTTCAACTTAAAAGACGCAAACTCAAAACTGACAAGATGGAGGATAAAATTATTAGAGTATGACTACGAAATTCTTTATAAGAAAGGAAAATGTAACACTAATGCCGATTGTTTATCCCGGATACCATTCAATGCCTTAGAAACAGGATCTCTTGCAAATAATCCAGGTGACATAGATGACTATATAACAGAATTTTTAAAAGTTTAGATCATGAACCGCATGACGAAAATCAACTTCAAACAGAATTACCCGAAGAACCTCAATTAAACACTCCTGAACCTGCATGGACAATACATATTCCTGACGACGACAACATATCTACTCAACATTCTAACTCTAATGGAAACACGAATAAAGGAATTGCTATTTTAGACGAAATTATAAATAACAAACCACGCCAGATTTTAGTTTACCCAAATTTGTATTACAAGACGGACGTAACGTTAGAAGATGAAAGCGACCCCACAATTATAAAAGTCAAAATTCCAGAAATTGCCAATGACAAACTAATTTTGGATTTTCTAATCCAGTACACAGACCCTAGTAACACTTATTATTTACATTTCAATAAAGACAAATTGTATAATGACTTCAATGATGTATATCAACAGCATTTTTCCGAAAATAGACCAAACTTAATCAAATGTACCAAATTGATTAATACACTTAAGGATATCGAAGAGCAGACAATAGTAATTAGAAACTACCATGAAGGTAAAACGACTCACCGAGGAATAAACGAAACCTATGAAAGACTCAAACAAAATTATTACTGGAAAAATATGAAAACTAGTATAACAAATTTTATAAATGAATGTACATTGTGCCAAAAAATAAATACGCTAGACAGACCCCATATACCCCAATAATGCTAACGGAAACGGTAAAAGCCCATTCGAAATTGTACATATGGACGTATTTACTTTTGATAGGAAAAATTATTTAACATTAGTAGATGCTTTTACAAAATTAGCTCAAGCTCTATAAGTGGAAAAACGGCTATAAAATTAGTCAAACACTTATAAAATATTTTACTTCTTTCGGTATACCCCAAACCATTGTGACAGATAAAGGAACGGAATTTAACAACACTACAATTAAAGAAATTTTAGGACTACACAAAATTAATGTACATTTCACAACATCCGGACATCACGAATCCAACTCCATAGTTGAAAGAACACATTCCACACTAATTGAACACTTAAGACTTTTACGTGATATTTACCCCAAAGAAAGCGATTTAATGGACTATGCTATAATAGGTTATAATAACTCGATCCACAGTGAGACAAAATATACTCCCTTTGAATTGACGTTTGGACATACAAATTCGAGAGACCCCAATGAAATCTTTTAACCCTAACTTTTATTCAGACTACGTTAATAATCATAAAGAAAAATTAGAACACGTATATAATAAAGTAAATGCAAAATTATTCGAAAATAAACAGAAAGTAGTAAATAAGAAAAATACCAATGGAGATACTAATCCAGAATTTAAAGTAGAACAAATAGTTTTAAGAAGAATCCTAAAAGAGAAACAAAAAGATAAGGTGTTTTAGGACCGTATAAAATTACTAAAATATTAGATAAGAATAGGGTAGAAATTTCAAGAGTGAAACAAAAAATAAGGAAATTACATTAAGTAAAGAAATTATACATATTAAAGAACTAAAAGACCCCTGTTACAGATTCGCCCTCTGCACAGTCACAAGACGAATTGCAGCCCAGTTCTTCAATTTAGACGACAACCCCGGACTTCTTCCTCTTCGTTTAGGCACAGCCCAAATAAAACCGATTTTGGACATTTATTCAAATTTATGATATTGCTAATATTACAAAAACTTTTTGACTTTAAAGGCTCAATATGAACAAATTCAAAATACACTATCATTATCCCGCATGTATTCCAATTCAATCAATCATTTCACAATTCGTATCACACAGTCCAAATTTTAGAAAATAAAATTGAGATACAATTAAAACAATTAAATCCGCTTTGGAATAAACGAGAAAAACGATCTCTTTTAACGGTGTAGGCTCAGCATTAAAGTTTCTCACCGGAAATTTAGATTATAACGATGGAGAAAGATATGACAACGCCATTTCATCTTTAACTAATAACCAAGAAAAATCAAATCTTTAATTAATGATCAAATAACTCTATTTCAAACTTCCTTCAGAATTTCGAAAATAACTCTAAAATATTAGCTCACAATCAATATATTCTAAAAGACCGAATCGAGGAGATTTCAAAAGAAATTAAAAATTTAAGTATTGACAAGGTAGAAACTTTTCATTATTTTGCTCTAGAAAGATTAGCTCTGCAATTTTCCACAAATTTTCAGATTCTATATGATCTATTGGAACGAATCGAAGTTGCTATTACTTTTCTAAATTAAATATTTTTCATAATGCTATGGTAGAACCCCATGAACTATTTTCTGAACTAACCACAGCCAGTAAACAGTTACAAGGCAAGAAATTCCCATTCGAAGTGACAGTACTCAATACGTTGCTATTCGAAAAATCATCAATATTAAAAGCTACAGTAAAGATAACAGTATAGTGTTTATTTTGGAAGTACCAATTGTTGAAATGGACGATTTTATCTATTATCATTTGTATCCACTACCTACTCCACATCAGACTTCTTTTAAGATGATCATCCCTAGTGCAAAATACCTTTTGTTAAACGACCACACCTATGCAGTTTCTGACACAAATTGTTATGAAGTCACTCAGGCAGAATTCATTTGCCATCAACTACAAACATCAAAAATTACTTCAACAGCACCATGCGAAATTGAATTAATAAGATACGCCGATAATATACGTAATTGTCACCAAATACCGGTGAAGATAACCACAAAGAAGATCCAAAACTGGAGAAGAACAAATGGATCATCGTAGTGCCTCATAATTTAGTTGTTATACACAAGTGCGGAAAAGTGAAAACAGTATTCCTATAAACGGTAGCTATTTGCTAGAACTTAAAGATTCTTGTGAAGTGTCAATCGATGAAGTAGTGTTAAAACTTTTGTTAATGAAATTTCTAGTTATAAGAATATTGTATTACCACGCTTAGAAGTTTATGCCAATAATTCAAAAATGCCAAACTTTGACCTTAAACCTTTAGAAATAGATCCGATACATCTCAATGAATTAAATGAGGTTTATCGAGTTTTGGGAAATGAAAAACTAGAATTAAGTAAATTAGAAAGTCCTGTAATCAATTTTAAGAATATTAGCTTTTATACGATAATTTTGTATGTCACTATTATTTTCTGATATTATATTTAATTTATAGATATTTTTAAAGAAGTCAATAGCTAAACATGTATACGAAGATAGCACAGAACTTGAGACAAGGAACTTTCCTGGACTTTCGAACTCTGGTTCCCCATAGTTCTCATTTAGGGCCGGAGGAGTTATGTATTTCAAATGAATTAGATAAGGAAGTAGTATAAATAGAGGTAACGCTAGGCTTAGAGATTAGATCATGTATGACATCAGTGTTGTAATGTTCTCACGCTAATAAAAATTTTTAAAAACCGTTTTTGAGAGTGATAAACATAATTCGCAACTTTTCTGAATTAGTTAATAAATTAGACACCATAATTGGAGAAACAGCTTTTTCAAACAACTTGTTACGCGGGAAGGCGTAACACTTTGATCACACGGCGCTAAATGGCGCCTAATTGGCACTAAATTATGGAATAAGGCTTATCTAAAAATTGGAAATAAGTACGACTTCGTGAACTTGGCCGCGAAAAACTATTTTATTAATAGCTTTTGCCATGAAAGCCCAAAATTAGTTTTAGCGGAGCAAATTCGCGCCTAATTATGACGCCAATATTGAGAAATTAAAATGTTCAGCAACATAGCTCGTTGGAACTTGTTTCAAACGATGCGTACAAGGAAGCTTTACCGCTTTATTAATATTTAACCTCGATTTTGATATTTAGAAAAAAATTATGTCACAAATTGTATTTTGCTGAATGGCTGTTTGGCGGCTCTTGGCAGCCACAATTTTCTGCATAGAAACTAGCAACTTTTTGCGTTGGGTGCTGTCGGTCATAGTGCATTGAAATTACAAGGTTCGAATTCGATAGGGTCAAAAATAAAAAAATTTTGAAAATTTTTGAAAAGGCCGTGGCTCTTGACCGCAGCTACTTGGCTCATTGGAACTTGTTTCAAACGATGCGGACAAGAAAACTTTACCGCTTTATTAATATTTAACCTCGATTTTGATATTTAGAAAAAAGTTACGTCAGAAATTATATTTTGCTGAATGGATGTTTGGCGGCTCTTGGCAGCCACAATTTTCTGCATAGAAACTAGCAACTTTTTGCGTTGGGTGCTGTCGGTCATAGTGCATTGAAATTACAAGGTTCGAATTCGATAGGGTCAAAAATAAAAAAATTTTGAAAATTTTTGAAAAGGCCGTGGCTCTTGACCGCAGCTACTTGGCTCATTGGAACTTGTTTCAAACGATGCGGACAAAAAAACTTTACCGCTTTATTAATATTTAACCTCGATTTTGATATTTAGAAAAAAGTTGTCACAAATTATATTTTGCTGAATGGATGTTTGGCGGCTCTTGGCAGCCACAATTTTCTGCATAGAAACTAGCAACTTTTTGCGTTGGGTGCTGTCGGTCATAGTGCATTAAAATTACAAGGTTCGAATTCGATAGGGTCAAAATAAAAAATTTTGAAAATTTTTGAAAAGGCCGTGGCTCTTGACCGCAGCTACTTGGCTCATTGGAACTTGTTTCAAACGATGCGGACAAGAAAACTTTACCGCTTTATTAATATTTAACCTCGATTTTGATATTTAGAAAAAAGTTACGTCACAAATTATATTTTGCTGAATGGATGTTTGGCGGCTCTTGGCAGCCACAATTTTCTGCATAGAAACTAGCAACTTTTTGCGTTGGGTGCTGTCGGTCATAGTGCATTGAAATTACAAGGTTCGAATTCGATAGGGTCAAAAATAAAAAAATTTTGAAAATTTTGAAAAGGCCGTGACTCTTGACCGCAGCTATTTGGCTCATTGGAACTTGTTCCAAGCGATGCGGACAAGAAAGCTTTACCGCTTTATTAATATTTAACCTCGATTTTGATATTTAGAAAAAAGTTATGTCACAAATTATATTTTGCTGAATGGATGTTTGGCGGCTCTTGGCAGCCACAATTTTTGCATAGAAACTAGCAACTTTTTGCGTTGGGTGCTGTCGGTCGTAGTGCATTGAAATTACAAGGTTCGAATTCGATAGGGTCAAAAAAAAAAATTTTGAAAATTTTTGAAAAGGCCGTGGCTCTTGACCGCAGCTACTTGGCTCATTGGAACTTGTTTCAAACGATGCGGACAAGAAAACTTTACCGCTTTATTAATATTTAACCTCGATTTTGATATTTAGAAAAAAGTTATGTCACAAATTATATTTTGCTGAATGGATGTTTGGCGGAACTTGGCAGCCACAATTTTCTGCATAAAAACTAGCAACTTTTTGCGTTGGGTGCTGTCGGTCATAGTGCATTGAAATTACAAGGTTCGAATTCGATAGGGTCAAAAATAAAAAAATTTTGAAAATTTCTGAAAAGGCCGTGGCTCTTGACCGCAGCTACTTGGCTCATTGGAACTTGTTTCAAACGATGCGGACAAGAAAACTTTACCGCTTTATTAATATTTAACCTCGATTTTGATATTTAGAAAAAAGTTATGTCACAAATTATATTTTGCTGAATGGATGTTTGGCGGCTCTTGGCAGCCACAATTTTTGCATAGAAACTAGCAACTTTTGCGTTGGGTGCTGTCGGTCGTAGTGCATTGAAATTACAAGGTTCGAATTCGATAGGGTCAAAAATAAAAAAATTTTGAAAATTTTGAAAAGGCCGTGGCTCTTGACCGCAGCTACTTGGCTCATTGGAACTTGTTTCAAACGATGCGGACAAGAAAACTTTACCGCTTTATTAATATTTAACCTCGATTTTGATATTTAGAAAAAAGTTATGTCACAAATTATATTTTGCTGAATGGATGTTTGGCGGCTCTTGGCAGCCACAATTTTTTGCATAGAAACTAGCAACTTTTGCGTTGGGTGCTGTCGGTCATAGTGCATTGAAATTACAAGGTTCGAATTCGATAGGGTCAAAAATAAAAAAATTTTGAAAATTTTGAAAAGGCCGTGGCTCTTGACCGCAGCTACTTGGCTCATTGGAACTTGTTTCAAACGATGCGGACAAGAAAACTTTACCGCTTTATTAATATTTAACCTCGATTTTGATATTTAGAAAAAAGTTATGTCACAAATTATATTTTGCTGAATGGATGTTTGGCGGCTCTTGGCAGCCACAATTTTTTGCATAGAAACTAGCAACTTTTTTGCGTTGGGTGCTGTCGGTCATAGTGCATTGAAATTACAAGGTTCGAATTCGATAGGGTCAAAAATAAAAAAATTTGAAAGTTTTGAAAAGGCCGTGGCTCTTGACCGCAGCTACTTGGCTCATTGGAACTTGTTTCAAACGATGCGGACAAGAAAACTTTACCGCTTTATTAATATTTAACCTCGATTTTGTTATTTAGAAAAAAGTTATGTCACAAATTATATTTTGCTGAATGGATGTTTGGCGGCTCTTGGCAGCCACAATTTTCTGCATAGAAACTAGCAACTTTTTGCGTTGGGTGCTGTCGGTCATAGTGCATTGAAATTACAAGGTTCGAATTCGATAGGGTCAAAAATAAAAAAATTTTGAAAATTTTTGAAAAGGCCGTGGCTCTTGACCGCAGCTACTTGGCTCATTGGAACTTGTTTCAAACGATGCGGACAAGAAAACTTTACCGCTTTATTAATATTTAACCTCGATTTTGATATTTAGAAAAAAGTTATGTCACAAATTATATTTTGCTGAATGGATGTTTGGCGGCTCTTGGCAGCCACAATTTTCTGCATAGAAACTAGCAACTTTTTGCGTTGGGTGCTGTCGGTCATAGTGCATTGAAATTACAAGGTTCGAATTCGATAGGGTCAAAAAAAAAAAATTTTGAAAATTTTTGAAAAGGCCGTGGCTCTTGACCGCAGCTACTTGGCTCATTGGAACTTGTTTCAAACGATGCGGACAAGAAAACTTTACCGCTTTATTAATATTTAACCTCGATTTTGATATTTAGAAAAAAATTATGTCACAAATTGTATTTTGCTGAATGGATGTTTGGCGGCTCTTGGCAGCCACAATTTTCTGCATAGAAACTAGCAACTTTTGCGTTGGGTGCTGTCGGTCATAGTGCATTGAAATTACAAGGTTCGAATTCGATAGGGTCAAAAATAAAAAAATTTTGAAAATTTTGAAAAGGCCGTGACTCTTGACCGCAGCTATTTGGCTCATTGGAACTTGTTCCAAGCGATGCGGACAAGAAAGCTTTACCGCTTTATTAATATTTAACCTCGATTTTGATATTTAGAAAAAAATTATGTCACAAATTGTATTTTGCTGAATGGCTGTTTGGCGGCTCTTGGCAGCCACAATTTTCTGCATAGAAACTAGCAACTTTTTGCGTTGGGTGCTGTCGGTCATAGTGCATTGAAATTACAAGGTTCGAATTCGATAGGGTCAAAAATAAAAAAATTTTGAAAATTTTTGAAAAGGCCGTGGCTCTTGACCGCAGCTACTTGGCTCATTGGAACTTGTTTCAAACGATGCGGACAAGAAAACTTTACCGCTTTATTAATATTTAACCTCGATTTTGATATTTAGAAAAAATTATGTCACAAATTGTATTTTGCTGAATGGCTGTTTGGCGGCTCTTGGCAGCCACAATTTTCTGCATAGAAACTAGCAACTTTTGCGTTGGGTGCTGTCGGTCATAGTGCATTGAAATTACAAGGTTCGAATTCGATAGGGTCAAAAATAAAAAAATTTTGAAAATTTTGAAAAGGCCGTGGCTCTTGACCGCAGCTATTTGGCTCATTGGAACTTGTTTCAAACGATGCGGACAAGAAAACTTTACCGCTTTATTAATATTTAACCTCGATTTTGATATTTAGAAAAAAGTTATGTCACAAATTATATTTTGCTGAATGGATGTTTGGCGGCTCTTGGCAGCCACAATTTTCTGCATAGAAACTAGCAACTTTTTGCGTTGGGTGCTGTCGGTCATAGTGCATTGAAATTACAAGGTTCGAATTCGATAGGGTCAAAAATAAAAAAATTTTGAAAATTTTTGAAAAGGCCGTGGCTCTTGACCGCAGCTACTTGGCTCATTGGAACTTGTTTCAAACGATGCGGACAAGAAAACTTTACCGCTTTATTAATATTTAACCTCGATTTTGATATTTAGAAAAAAGTTATGTCACAAATTATATTTTGCTGAATGGATGTTTGGCGGCTCTTGGCAGCCACAATTTTCTGCATAGAAACTAGCAACTTTTTGCGTTGGGTGCTGTCGGTCATAGTGCATTAAAATTACAAGGTTCGAATTCGATAGGGTCAAAAATAAAAAAATTTTGAAAATTTTTGAAAAGGCCGTGGCTCTTGACCGCAGCTACTTGGCTCATTGGAACTTGTTTCAAACGATGCGGACAAGAAAACTTTACCGCTTTATTAATATTTAACCTCGATTTTGATATTTAGAAAAAAATTATGTCACAAATTGTATTTTGCTGAATGGCTGTTTGGCGGCTCTTGGCAGCCACAATTTTCTGCATAGAAACTAGCAACTTTTTGCGTTGGGTGCTGTCGGTCATAGTGCATTGAAATTACAAGGTTCGAATTCGATAGGGTCAAAAATAAAAAAATTTTGAAAATTTTGAAAAGGCCGTGACTCTTGACCGCAGCTATTTGGCTCATTGGAACTTGTTCCAAGCGATGCGGACAAGAAAACTTTACCGCTTTATTAATATTTAACCTCGATTTTGATATTTAGAAAAAAGTTATGTCACAAATTATATTTTGCTGAATGGATGTTTGGCGGCTCTTGGCAGCCACAATTTTTTGCATAGAAACTAGCAACTTTTTTGCGTTGGGTGCTGTCGGTCATAGTGCATTGAAATTACAAGGTTCGAATTCGATAGGGTCAAAAATAAAAAAATTTTGAAAATTTTTGAAAAGGCCGTGGCTCTTGACCGCAGCTACTTGGCTCATTGGAACTTGTTTCAAACGATGCGGACAAGAAAACTTTACCGCTTTATTAATATTTAACCTCGATTTTGATATTTAGAAAAAAGTTATGTCACAAATTATATTTTGCTGAATGGATGTTTGGCGGCTCTTGTCAGCCACAATTTTCTGCATAGAAACTAGCAATTTTTGCGTTGGGTGCTGTCGGTCGTAGTGCATTGAAATTACAAGGTTCGAATTCGATAGGGTCAAAAAGAAAAAATTTTGAAAATTTTGAAAAGGCCGTGGCTCTTGACCGCAGCTACTTGGCTCATTGGAACTTGTTTCAAACGATGCGGACAAGAAAACTTTACCGCTTTATTAATATTTAACCTCGATTTTGATATTTAGAAAAAAGTTATGTCACAAATTATATTTTGCTGAATGGATGTTTGGCGGCTCTTGGCAGCCACAATTTTCTGCATAGAAACTAGCAACTTTTGCGTTGGGTGCTGTCGGTCTAGTGCATTGAAATTACAAGGTTCGAATTCGATAGGGTCAAAAATAAAAAAATTTTGAAAATTTTGAAAAGGCCGTGGCTCTTGACCGCAGCTACTTGGCTCATTGGAACTTGTTTCAAACGATGCGGACAAGAAAACTTTACCGCTTTATTAATATTTAACCTCGATTTTGATATTTAGAAAAAAGTTATGTCACAAATTATATTTTGCTGAATGGATGTTTGGCGGCTCTTGGCAGCCACAATTTTTTGCATAGAAACTAGCAACTTTTTTGCGTTGGGTGCTGTCGGTCATAGTGCATTGAAATTACAAGGTTCGAATTCGATAGGGTCAAAAATAAAAAAATTTTGAAAATTTTGAAAAGGCCGTGGCTCTTGACCGCAGCTACTTGGCTCATTGGAACTTGTTTCAAACGATGCGGACAAGAAAACTTTACCGCTTTATTAATATTTAACCTCGATTTTGATATTTAGAAAAAAGTTATGTCACAAATTATATTTTGCTGAATGGATGTTTGGCGGCTCTTGGCAGCCACAATTTTTGCATAGAAACTAGCAACTTTTGCGTTGGGTGCTGTCGGTCGTAGTGCATTGAAATTACAAGGTTCGAATTCGATAGGGTCAAAAATAAAAAAATTTTGAAAATTTCTGAAAAGGCCGTGGCTCTTGACCGCAGCTACTTGGCTCATTGGAACTTGTTTCAAACGATGCGGACAAGAAAACTTTACCGCTTTATTAATATTTAACCTCGATTTTGATATTTAGAAAAAAGTTATGTCACAAATTATATTTTGCTGAATGGATGTTTGGCGGCTCTTGGCAGCCACAATTTTTTGCATAGAAACTAGCAACTTTTTGCGTTGGGTGCTGTCGGTCGTAGTGCATTGAAATTACAAGGTTCGAATTCGATAGGGTCAAAAATAAAAAAATTTTGAAAATTTTGAAAAGGCCGTGGCTCTTGACCGCAGCTACTTGGCTCATTGGAACTTGTT
>JARFIW010000164.1:0-65124 GCA_036346225.1 Platerodrilus igneus
CGCAAGACGCGCGAACATTTTTAAATGAACTGGGCGGGGCTTCCGGCACGTCACAATAGTGCAATTGGAAGTGTGAATTATCCCCATAGGGGTAAGGCAATGCTACAAAGAGTAGGGAGTTCCGCGGTTCTCGCGCGGAAACGTGGCTTTTACGCCGAACTTTGAAGTGAACAGTCGTGCCGGGTGTCGTGTTATCTTATTATGTAGATTTCCTTATCTTGAGTATCTTTCCTTAATTCCCTATTCCGTCTTCCACTGCATATAGGAACGGAGATGACCCTGGAGCATCCCATGACCCCGAGATAATTTGGATGTCCAACTCTACCAGCAGCGATGCCGAGGTTACCGTGGCGGATTTCCTGCCGGTTAGCTGATCCTTCACGTGAGTAGATTATCTAATTTTATTGTTTAAATTTTATGTACCTTCTCTTAATTATGGCGCAATATAAATTATCAGTGACGTCATGTGTATCTTATGAACTTTAATTGTATTACCGGCTTTTAAGAGCCATCTATCGCCATTTCAATGTACCAGAATCTAAGCGTAACATTTTGTTAACTGCATTACCGACCAGGTAAAACTGTAAACGAAGTGTAGCAGATGGCGCCTTCAACCTGTTCAGGCTATGAACTTCAGGGCTTCTTCTTTGTTTTAGGTTAGAATAATTTCCTTTATAAGGATACAATGCATTAATAGCTTCTTCACTTAAAGAACTTTACTTTTATTCATGTAAGTATTTACCTTACCTTATGTCTTTAAATACAGTATTATAGAATTACCTATTAAAATATCTTTAGTTGCTTTCCTTAACTTTGAAAGGCCGTTTTTGAAACTTAAATACATTGTTCTTTATGTTACATTCTAAAATTGCATTATGGTTTATCTTTTACATGAAAATTTGTGTTTAAAAACACTTGAGTGAAATAAATTGCTAGTATACCTTTTTAAGAAGTGTTTGACTATACGTTGTTGCCTTATAGGTTAAATAACATATCCTCTGCGCCCATTTTCCATTTTGGAAGGCTTGTCTGTCATTATCTATAAAATATGTATTTAACTGAACATTGATTTCGTTTCCATATACCTTAAATGTGTTTCTTTGGTGTTATCGGTGACGTTCTAACAAGTTCTTACCTCTAAATATCGTATCGTATTACCTTAAAGTAGCTGTAACGTGTTTTTTACCTTCTAACCTGCGTCAAAATCGCATATTTTTTATATCGTGTCTTGAATATTGTATTCATAATGAACGTATCACATTTAAAATCGCTGGAATTGATCTACGAGAAGTGAGGTCAAGGATTGACAAATATCGACCACCACCCGAGAAATTATCTGGTCTTCTCGAACCTGATCTAGCTTGCCAAGTTCGACCTTCCCGTAAAGTATCTACACTTAACGTTCCTTCTACCGTAACTAATAACGCACTTACCTGTTGGAACTGCAAGCGAAGTGGACATAACTATACTGTCTGCACTTACCCTAGAAATATTTTTTGTTATGGTTGTGGTCGCTCAAATATCTACAAATCTAACTGCACCAACTGTAATCCTAACGTATCGGGAAACTCCCGTCGAGATATTTCAAATCAGGGTGTGAATATCTCAAGAAACCAAAATCGCCCTCAACACCAATCATTCAACGGACACAGACGCCAATAAATTTAAATTATAAAACCACTTCTAACGTTATACCGTCATTAAATTTATCTAATAATAATACCGCTACTATTAATGTACAAAATACCTTACCTTCATTAGAGGAATTATGTTATACTACTCCAGCCGAGTGGTCTAAGTGGTTACAAACCGTCAATTCCTTTTATCATAAAAGACTACCGCTGTTTCACAACTTGTTAAAAACCCTTCGATAACCGTCCACACTTATCTATCTCAATTGGTTCCTTAAATGTAATTGCTTTACTGGATACAGGTTCTTCATGTTCTCTTATAAATAACGAAGGTTTACATCAATTATCTCAACAAAATATCAAAATTCAAATTATTCCCGAAAAACTTCCATAAATTTAGCGGACGATAATCAAATACATGTAACCGGTTCCCTTAAGTTAAAATTCGTGTAGAGTCTCTTGAACGTGATGTTTTATTTTGATTGTCCCTGCATTAGCGTATCCTTTTCTGCTAGGCGTTGATTTCTGTAAACTTTTAATCTGTCACTTTACTTTCAGGATTTTTCATGGCAAACCTCTATTAAAACGAACTCCTGTGCATCTACAGGAATATCTAACAAAATCTCTTACTGACTCCCAAGATGTAACTCTTAACGCTACAATCGACAAATTTCGCAAACTTAATACCTCTGAACTTGGTTGTGTTACAACGGCAACACACGTTATCTCCACAGGTGATGCCCTTCCCTTTAAGCAACGTCAATATCCCTTATCGCCTGCCTTACAAAAGCATTTACATGCGGAAATAGACAAAATGTTAGTATCTGGTGTTATCTCTCCTTCAAATTCACCGTGGACCTCTCCGTATTGCTAGTTCGGAAAAAGAATGACGAATGGCGTGTTTGTTTTGATGGCAGGAAGCTAAATTCTGTTACTGTTCCAGACGCTTACCCTCTACCCAGAACTGACTCAATTTTGAGCAGGCTTCGTAACGCAAAATTTATCTCATCTATCGACCTAAGACAAGCTTTTTATCAGATACCTCTTGACTTATCTTCTCGTCAAAAAACTGCTTTTTGTGTCCCAGGCCGAGGTCTTTTCGAATATAATTTTTTGCCATTTGGTCTCTGTAACGCTCCACAAACTTTACAA
This sequence comes from Platerodrilus igneus, assembly GCA_036346225.1. Classification (NCBI taxonomy): domain Eukaryota; kingdom Metazoa; phylum Arthropoda; class Insecta; order Coleoptera; family Lycidae; genus Platerodrilus; species Platerodrilus igneus. Next base: position 2,784 of record JARFIW010000164.1, read on the forward strand.
CGTACTATGGATCAAACGTTAGGTCCTATCTTACATCAAGAACGTGCCTTTGTATTTTTAGATGATATCTTAGTTATCTCAAGTTCTTTCGATGAACATATCGCCACATTAGATGAAGTTGCTGAACGTTTAAATGCAGCAGGTTTTAAGATAAACTGGGAAAAGTCTCAATTTTGTCGTTCATCCCTTACATTTCTTGGTTTTATTGTCGATGGGACAGGCTTACGAGCCGATCCTGCTAAAGTTGATGCTATTACTAAATTTAAAACACCAAAACTGTTACCGAAATCAAACGTTTGATAGGAATGATTAGCTACTATCGCATTTTTCTACCTAACCTTTCAACTATATCTGCACCCATTACCGCTTTAATTAAAAATAAAAGAAATCCCAAACTATCGAGTGGAATTTAGAATCCCAACAGGCTTTCGAACAAATTAAAACACTAATCACTTCAGCACCTATCTTAATCTCTCCAAATTTCGATGATAAGTTTTATATACAAACCGATGCCTCACTTACTGGGTTAGGTGCAATGTTGTTCCAGGTAAACAATGGTTTAGAACATCCAATCGCTTATGCGAGCCGTGCCTTAACTTCTGCCGAACAAAATACTCTGCTACCGAACGAGAACTATTGGGTGTTATCTTTGGCATCGAGAAATTTAGAGGATATGTCGAAGGTACACACTTTACCGTAATCACTGATTGTGCAGCACTCACTTGGCTTAATAACTTGAAACAACCCGCAGGTCGTTTGGCAAGATGGAACTTGCGTATATCTCAATTTACTTTTGACGTTAGGCATAGGCCTGGCAAATTAAATATCGTACCTGATGCGTTATCTCGAGATGTAGTTTCTCTAAACCTTCCAAATTTAATTCTGGATACCTGGTACCTCAATATGATTAGAAAAGTTTCCGATAATCCCGACAAATTTCCTACCTTTCGAGTAACTAATAATAGACTGTATAAATTTGTATCCTCGTCCCCACATAAAATATCGAATATACCTGAATGGAAACTCGTTGTGCCCACTGCAAATCGCAGTGAGGTGCTCAAATTATGTCACGACGATCCCTTAGCTGCACACCTTGGTGTTACAAAAACTCGCGAAAATATCTGAATTGTATTACTGGCCCACACTTAAGCAATCTGTTTGTCGCTACATTAAAAGCTGCAAAATTTGTGGTTCTCATAAGAGTTCACAAGACGCTCGCCCTGGTTTAATGGGTAACTTTAAGCGTGTATCTTATCCCTTTCAATTAATATCGCTTGACTTATTAGGACCTCTCCTCGATCGAGAAGAGGTAATCAATATCTTTTGGTTGTTACCGATTGGTTTTCTAAATTTGTTATGGTGCAACCCTTACGTAAAGCTACCTCCGCTGCAATAATTAAATTCCTAGAACAGAATGTCTTTCTTATCTTTGGTGTCCCCAGATTATTCTTTGTGACAATGGTGCACAATTTATCTCTAAAGATTTTCAGAATTTCGTTAAAAGTTACAAAGTACAAAAATTTGGTTTAACGCAAAATATCACCCCAAGTAAACCCTACCGAGAGAGTAAATCGAGTGTTAATTACCGCTATCTCGTCTTATATTGATTCAGACCATACTACATGGGATGAACATATCTTTGAAATTGCTCAAGCTTTGCGTACATCTAAACACGAAGCAACCCAATTCACTCCGTCTTTTCTTGTTTTTGGAAGATATACCCCAATCGATGGGAGTTACTATGGTTTAGTGCCTGACGATACTAACGTAATTGAATTTGACGATAAAGTACGTTGGGACAAGGACCAACAGTCACTACCTTCTATCTTTAACGACGTTAGAAAAATTTGTTAAAAGCTTACGAAAAGAGTAAGGACCATTATAACTTGCGTAAGCGAAATATTTCCTTTGCCTTGGGCGAACAAGTTTGGAAAAAGAACTATGTCTTATCGGATGCATCTAAGAAATTTTCTTCAAAATTGGCCCCTAAATTCATTCTTTGTAAAGTCACACGTGTTATTAGTCCCCTTATCTATGAACTTCAGGATACTGAAGGAAAACGCCAAGGCAGGTGGCATATTAAAGACCTTAAGCCATTCTCTGCCGACCCAAATGCTAATTAAGTTTTTCATGCCCCATTCTCCTCACGATTTACCTAATATTTTTTGTTCTCACCCTCAATTAGTATCTTTAATTACTTATTCCTTCTCTCATATAGTATATAATTTCTTACACGTTAACTTTACTTACCTTAATTTAGCTATCTTTTCTTCTGGTTGACTTTTCCTTCACCATACCGTTAGATATATATCACTTCATCCTCTACACCCCCCCAATATAGCTCTGTCGTTTCATTTAATTAACCCTTGAAATTTTCCTACTACATATTGTTCGGTCTTTAGTATTTCTCTTATATGGTTTAATTGAAAGGTAATTGTCGTAACTTTGGTTGAAATAACCCATTGAATTTTTATGACTGGTTTTGGCTGATGTTGAGTGAATGCTTTCTTCTTTGGGCTCACATAGAACATGCGCAGTCTATGCCATTGAAAGAAATAGTTCATATTCGCAGTTGCAAGAACTAGGATTATCTATTCCGTGTGTTTTTCCTCTGAATTATTGCAATCGCCCACATTATACTACATCATTATACTACAACATTATTCCTTCCTTTTTCTACTAAGTCTACATAACTTATAAACTTTTTTTTCGTTATTTTTTATTGAACTTTGTGGTGAGACGCTATCGCTTCTTATTGTTATCTTATTAAATTCTCGGTTGTTTTAGCATATGGGGACAGTGTATCTGTATTTAACTGCTTATAATTGGGCATTTTTGTGTGTTTAGGGTGCTACCGATTTAAAAAACTACCTTAAAACAGTTGTTTTTGTGTGTTTGTATCTGTAATGATACTTGTAAGTTGTTGTGTCAACTTTTGTCTGATTTTCTTATCGTAGTTGAAGCACTCGTTAGGAAAATTATCGTACTAGTTCTCTTAGGAGTCTAGTGAATTTTAAAAATGTGTATATCTTATCTTGTCGGATTAATATCGCAGGTGGTCCTTCAGACTGCGCTGTGTTTTATAGGGACAATTCTCTACTTTCTCTCGGACGCTTGTCCAAAAACTATACTTTTCTTAACCCGCTATCTCCGCTATGCCTTATTCTTCTCTCGGTGGACCTGTTCTTGTCCCGGAACACCGTCTGCCTCATAAGAATGATGTTCCCTCATTCCGAGCTACTGACCACACTTGCTGGTTGAGTAGCGCTTTGCTATCCACCTTTCCTCTGTCGCTTTTGCTCAATGCGAGCCCTTCCTCTTCTTTCTTCTACCTAGAGGTGCCTCTTATGCACTTCAAAACCAACCTCCTTCTTTTTACCGTTCCTGTTTCTCTACTACCTTTTCTTTTCTGTTAGTCACCGTGTGGTTGTGCGGGAGGTTTTCACAGACACTTGGACCATGTCTCTGCGAATCTTTCGTGGGGTCATGCGGTGCCGCTGTTAGTGCATAGGCTCTGGCAGTGAAGGTATGTATGAGTGTGTGAATGTGTGAGTGAATGTGTATATCTTTATACCGTATGGATATCGGGTGAATAGTTTCACCGATATCGATCAACACTGGGTGCAGGAATGCACCCAAAGGTCTTTGCCGGTCCCCGTGCTGTTCTTACGAACGGACCTGCCTCACAGGTTTCTCTTTTGGAGGGCACGGGTCAATCCCATTTAAACGGCTCTACTGGAGCCACTCTTTGTTGTTATCATTGTCTTGGGTAATAACTAGGCCAATATCTTTGTCTTCTTTATTATCTTTGACAATACCTTTAGGTTTAATATCGTTATCTTATTGATTACCTTTGGTAATAACCTTAGTTTAGTATCGTTATCTTACCGATTACCGTTAGTAATAACTTTGGTTTAATTTATCGTTATCTTACCGACTACCGTTAGAATAACTTCGAGTTATGTCGCGTTATCTTACCGGTTATCTTGAGCAATAACTTCTGTTTAAATTCATGTTACCTACTATCTCTTATAATCACTTTAACTTAATATCGTGTTATCTTATCGAGTATCTCAAATAATAACTAAAGCTTAATACCGTTATCTTATTCATTACCTTTGAGGATAACAACTTAAGCTTAATATCTTTACCTTATCTATTATCTTTAACATCAATTTGAGATCTTATCTTATCTTTTTATCGTCCTAACGTGTGGTATATATGACCAGACGTGGGAATTATCTTTCTGAAATTTAAGTGAAAAGCTAACCCAATTTAGAAATGTAATTTGTCAGGTTAGCATATAAGGATTTAGTAGGCGGTACTTTTGGTAAATTTGTGGATTCACAACTGTGTCATGGACAAGTTAAATGTGCATCGGAGGAAACCAAAGTACCAGAAACAAAATTTGCTAGAGTGCAAGTGACGCACTCTCATGAACTTTTAAATTTGGGCACTTCTTGCCAAAAAGAAGAATAGTTTGATGCGACACTCATGTGTGTTTGCATATAAGAACTATATGTTAGCTTTAGTTAAATAAGTTTAGATAGGTTTAGATAGGTTAGGCGACTTGTCGCACCCGTGTTAGTTTAAGCAGTGTTTCATGCTCCCCGACAAATTTGTGCTGTCGGTAAGTAGTGTAGTCAAAGACTATCGGGCTACCTATTCCGTTTCCTGGTACTTCGGTAGACGTGCTATCGGTCGAAAAACCAGGTGGCGCCTTATATAAACATTTTGTAGGTTTTAAGTTAGGGTTTATGTAGGGTAGTAAGGACTTAGATTTTAAGCTGTTACTGTGCTAACAGACTTTTCTTTTTAAGTTTTTTCTTTTGTGGCTTTGTCGCGATTGTTACGTGCAAACTGAATTTGCACTTTAACATTTTATGTTAAGTAGTTTTTAATGTGCGGAAGCTTCCGCCATAATTTTAAATACGCAAGACGCGCGAACATTTTTAAATGAACTGGGCGGGGCTTCCGGCACGTCACAATAGTGCAATTGGAAGTGTGAATTATCCCCATAGGGGTAAGGCAATGCTACAAAGAGTAGGGAGTTCCGCGGTTCTCGCGCGGAAACGTGGCTTTTTACGCCGAACTTTGAAGTGAACAGTCGTGCCGGGTGTCGTGTTATCTTATTATGTAGATTTCCTTATCTTGAGTATCTTTCCTTAATTCCCTATTCCCGTCTTCCACTGCATATAGGAACGGAGATGACCCTGGAGCATCCCATGACCCCGAGATAATTTGGATGTCTAACTCTACCAGCAGCGATGCCGAGGTTACCGTGGCGGATTTCCTGCCGGTTAGCTGATCCTTCACGTGAGTAGATTATCTAATTTTTATTGTTTAAATTTTATGTACCTTCTCTTAATTATGGCGCAATATAAATTATCAGTGACGTCATGTGTATCTTATGAACTTTGGTAATTGTATTACCGGCTTTTAAGAGCCATTTATCGCCATTTCAATGTACCAGAATCTAAGCGTAACATTTTGTTAACTGCATTACCGACCAGGTAAAACTGTAAACGAAGTGTAGCATACTAATGATTAGGGTAATTATCGAAAAAAGGTTACAAAAAAATAAAAAGACTCATTTCGCGTTTGTAGATTTAGAAAAAGCATTTGATAGGGTTAATTGGATTGTTATGTTCAGGGTTTTGCAAAAAATAGGAATCTCTCATAGGGATAGAAAAATTATTTACAGTCTATATAAAAACCAAAGCGTAGTAATTAGATTTGATGAAATAGAAAAGGAAGCTAAGATTAGAAATGGTGTTAGACAGGGTTGTATACTGTCTCCCTTGATTTTTAATGTTTTTATTGAGGAAGCTTTAAACTTAGCCAGAGAGAGAAAAGAGATAGGTATTAGTGTACAGGGACAGAAAATAGACATGTTACGTTTTGCAGATGATATAGCCATTATAGCAGAGTCTAGAAAAGAGTTAGGAGAGTTTTAAATATTTTAGATGAGATACTACGGAGTAACTATAGTATGAGAATTAACTCAGTAAAGACAAAGATAATGACAAGTGAGTTACAGCCTAGTTCTAAACCAAAATTAAAAATAGGTAATACCGAGTTAGAGGAGGTAGATGAATTTTGCTATTTAGGTAGTATAATTACAAAGGATGGACGTAGCAGAAGGGATATAGTAGCTAGAATAGCTCAAGCTAGAAAAATGTTTTTAAAAGAAAGACTTACTAATAGCTAATAGTATTAGTTTAGATAATAGAAAAAGTTTCTTAAAGTCGTACGTATGGAGCGTTCTACTATACGGTAGTGAGGCTTGGACAATTAAAGAAGTAGATAAGAAAAGATAGAAGCTTTTGAAACTTGGTGTTATAGGAGAATGTTAAAGATTAGTTGGACAGATAGAGTAACAAACGAGGAAGTTTATAGAAGGATAGGTGAGGATCCCTGTATGTGGAAACAATTGAAGGTCAGGAGATAGAATGATAGGGCACCAGTTAAGACATGAGGGACTATTTAGTAAAGTCTTAGATTATAGACTACCAAATAAAAATAGAGTAGGAAGGCCTAGACAAAGCTATATTAGTCAAATTATTAGAGATTTAGGTTGTGAAGGGTATGTAGACCTTTTAGACTAGCTCAGAATAGAAAAGAATTTAGAGCTGCGTCAAACCGACTTTAAGTAAGTTCGAAAACAAAACAAAAAAAATAAAAATCAGTTAACTAAATGTCACCAGGACATAACTCACAATTAGTTAGCGGTCTGGCATGTTGGTAGCGATTCGTTGCTTAAGCCTTACCAGAACATATAATTTAATAAACGTCACCATGACATAACTCACAATTAGGTAGCGGTCTGGCATGTGGGTAGCGTTTCGTTGCTTAAGCCTTATCATAACATATATTTTAACACTTTTCCTTTTTGAAGGTTATATTTCATTTCCTTATAAATGGTAAACATGTAAACATGTTAGAGTTCTTTAACAACCATCATGTTGCTAATATCTATGTAAAGTCAGATGGATAGGAAAAAGATAAAAGGATATAGGAAGACCTAGACCAAACTATATTAGTCAAATTATTAGAAATTTAGGTTGTGAAGGGTATGTAGAACTTTTTAGATTAGCACAGATTAGAAAAGAAGTTAGAGCTGCGTCAAACCGACCTTAAGTAAGGTCGAAAACAATATGATGATGATGATGATGGCTATATATTGAAATTTTGTTACAAGAAATTAGTCACCATAAAACATGAGCTGAATTGTGTTCAGTTAAAACAATGGCAGCAAAACAGCATGTCATTTTTTTCTTTATTCTAACTATTAGAAGAAGATATTGTATTAGACCGACAGCTCGTCACGGAAAATGTTTAATGATCGAATAGAGTATGCACTTCGGAGTTTTCAACATTTGATATGTGCTACTTGATGTAATATAGGAATTGGAGAGTAGTAATTTCTGATGAAAATTAAATTTCAGTTTGCATGAAAAGCTAAGACTTCTCGAATGATTGTATACAATATATCATTATAACAAATAAAAGTTGATATAAAGAATACAGGAGAAATACATACTTTGTCGCACAGGTTCTAAGGGCTGACATCAACCTTTCTATATGTAACAAAAAATGACAATTATTTAATGGTGGTATACAGTTTACTCTTTTGAAATTGAAGAGTTGACACAGGGGTTCAAGTGTCTTTTTCCTTGGACCCTTGCGATCGACATGCCCTTTTGGTGTTTTGGGTAGTTTATAGTGCAAATTCTCAACTTCAAAAGGGTATACTGTATACGATCATTCAAAAAATTTTAATTTTTTTGTTATATGTACTCATTGGTGCAAGGCTTTAAGCTCTGCACAACAAGTATGCCAATGGATTTCCTTAGTATTTTTTCCATCAACTTTCATTTGTTGGTACATGGCATTCTGTATATGATCATTCACAATAACACATTTTTCATACAAACTGAAATTCAAATTTTATAAAAGTCTTTGGTGGAAATCCCAAATTTCTACATTATATCAATCAGTAAATGGCAAATGTACAAAAACCTAAAGGGAAGGGCATACTATGCGATCATTAAATATTTCCTGTCACGACCTGCCGGATGCAGACAAGAATGGTTAAGACTATATTCCTTTTTTTGAACCGATTAGAATAAGTAATATATCAAAAAAATTATTTCATGTAAAATATATATCTCTGGGACATATTTTGCATTCATTTTAATTTACAACTTGACTACTTAAAATGGATATTTTTCATAGACAACTATATTATATTTTTAATTATGCATTGAGCATTTTTTGGACATCGTATATATACATATACAATAATAAGATGATGAAATCGTAATTCAGACTTTTATGCAAAGCCTAAATGATCATTTCAAATGAAGCCATTAATTGAAAGTTACAAATATAAAGCTCCGGACAGGAGACGAACCTGTAATCTTGCAATTGGATTTCGCAAGGTTACAGGTTCGACTCCTGTCCGTAGCTTTATATTTTAATCTTTCAATTACTAGCTTGATTTGAAATGATCATTTAGGCTTTGTGTATAAGCCTGAATTATGACTTCATCTTATTATTATTAAATAATCAACTTTTACTATGCAATTAACTTAAACACTTATATACATACATACATACAGTGCGATTCACTTTTCATCAGGACACCTACATAACTTTATTTGCAAAGCAATTGCTATAAAATTTTTATTGATTATGTAGGCCGCTAACAGTGCATTTTTTTGTATAAATTTGTTTTCGAAAGCTTGCCTGCTATGAATAAAATAAAAGTAGAGTTTCAGGTTAAGTCATAATAGCAATTAAGATATAACAAAAAAAGTATTAAGAAAAGTTGTTCCAAATCACTCAGAGCTTACAAATAGCAAATTTCATTGAAAAAAATAGTCATTTAAAAATTTTTCAACATTTTTATGCACTCACATAATAAATTGTTATTGCAGTAATAACAGTGCTATGGAGCAAATATCGTAGCTTTGATTAAAGTGCACTACTAAGGGCCGTTTGCACCGGTTTGGCTTAAAAGCTTGGCTTTGTCACTTAAGTTGCCAAATTTACATTGCTTAAATGACACCAACCTGTAAAATAATATAATGTAAATTTGACAACTTAAGCGACACTACTAAGTTGAGCACTTAAACCAAAGCGGAGTAAACTGCCCTTAGTAAACTGACGTTTTTGCACTTCAAACAATTTGCAAAATGTTTTCTTGCTCCATGGCACTCTTATTATTGCAATAACAATTTATTATTTACTGATTGCATAAAAATGTTGACGAGTTTTTAAATGAATATATTTTTCAATGAAATTTGGTATTTGTGCACTTTGAGTGATTTGGAACAAATTATAATATATACAAATAAACCACTCGGTGTTTTAAGATAGTCTTGAGTGAAGTTTCGAGATACACCCTAGAATTGTTTTGAAATGATTAAACTTTTCCATTTGTCACATAAATTGAAGGCAACTTTAATTTATCCAATGGTTGATATATCTTATTTGAATTGCATGTTAGATTTAAACTTTCAAATTGGAAAAAATGTCTTTAATTAAAAAGTAATGTAAACATTATTTGACCAATATCAATTATAATTCCAAGCACTTGTTTGCAAACTGTTGACTGATACATAAGATGGGCAACCTGCATGTTAAACATCACAGAGATTCATAATACTTCCCGTTGTTAATTCCTCTAATAAAAGTATAAGCTGCCCTGCCCTCTATAGATATCTCATATCGCCGTGTTTAGAATTACTGGAATTCGTCAGATTCCATATTGACAAATGAAGTTGCTATTGAAACCATAGCTATTCACTATGAAATACACCCTTCAACAGTCAAAGCTGCATTGATTCAGTAGAAAAGTTTTTAAACCTCGAAACCGGAACGATTCCTGCGGCTTCTATCTGCCAAAACCATCAGGGTACGGTATTGTCCATAAGGTTGCGTGTCTTCTTATTTATCAGTCAATGTTGCTAACTTAGCAATGCATGTGCATGTAGAAGGGTAGTAATTTTTACTGAAATTCACTGCTCTATTACTCTAAATGTAATTGAGTGTCTTGTCATGATTTTTTTGTGAGATATTCCTTTGTATATAAAGAACATTCTGTAAAAATTTCACTTGTTTTCATCCTGTCCCTTTTTACATATTAATTCGAGAACACTAACGTTAAAAGGCTTTTGGCCATTTTTGATAAGCTGTTGTAGAAAAAAGAAGTGTATAATTAGGACTAAAACTTAAACTGCAGGTAATTCTGTAAGTATTCGACGAAAAAAACATATTATCAATGAGTCTCTTCTCTTTCATAAAAATGTATGTTCTTGTAAAGTAACAATTAACAATTGTTTTCAGTTTTTACAGAAAAAATTTAACTCTTACACGATACAAAATTTAAAAAAAAATTATGCCCAAAGTCCATCTCATGCTTGTTTTTGAATTATTGTGATATCTTTTTGAAATAGTTTGACAATTAAACTTCCCTTAGACCACACTTTTCGTTAAAATTTGTCCAACCGCCATTTTAAAAATGGCTGCTAGAAAAAACTATGGCTTATACATTTTTTAAACAGTGTTTGGTGATTCTATACGTCTAGGGAACACATAAAAAATTATGAAAAAAATCTAGAGCATCATTGCCTGGGAGATTTGAAATAGTTTGACCCATGTGACAAACGTCAAATGTGAAAGTTTAATCATACGTTTTATGGAATGAATTGAAACGTCGTAAGGACTATTTTATAAACACTGAAATGTTGAACATATACATTTTGGTACATCACAGAAAAGAGAAAAAAATGCCTTTCTGTCCCAACTATCGCCAGTTAGGTTTGCATTTAAAGAAACATAACTTCACTTATTTACTCAAACATGACCAAACACACTTAAAAACAAATAAATTAATCTTATTCTCTTTTTAAAATAATGCAAATAAAAAACATTTACATTTTACTTTATATATCACTATTATAAAAATATCTAATTTATATATGCTTTTTGTGGATGTCTCGAAACCCAAAATTATTGTTTTCCTGTTCCCATTTTTATATAAGACAAATTTTCTAGTCGGACAATTTGAACTCCCCAATAATAAAAAAAACTTATCAATATTGAAAACTCAATTTGGGACAGCTTCATATAGGGCTTTGTAAATGATTTATTTATTAAAATAATTACACTGTCTAAAAGTAAATATTTTATTTTCAGATTGACGGCTTCAAAATATGAAACACTTGCAAATGGTATAGTTGGGCTGTTCCCATCAGAAGTGAAGGTGATATATAATATATTAGGTTCTTTTGCTTGTTTTATTTGAAACATTTAGGAGGTGTATTTTTCTACAAGCCTCAGACGGATGAATTCAAGTTGGAGAAAGGTGGGCAAGGGAAAATTATTTCGGCGGTTCTACAATAGTCGCCGATCACTTCAAATGAATGGTTTAATTAGAAAAAGACATGCCCCTAGTATTATAGAAAATATTGCAGCAGGTTCTGCAGTTGTGACAGGTATGGACGACTTTCTTGTTTTTATTTTGTTATGTGTATATATGTGCAAATAAAAGTTCAAGTAAAATAGTGTTGGAATGAAAGAGTGCTACCACATTTTGTTAGATTTACTTGGGGATATTATTTTATTATATCTTTAGTAAATGAATATTCATGAAGCATTTTAGACAATGGTTTGAATCATATTTTTAAATAACCACAAATGTGCATAGGGTAGGTTCTGTAATTGTATTTCAAATTGCTATTGTAGCATTGTCATTATTACATGTTTATATTTTTAAAAATACAATTTCAGAATGTTTTATCATTGATAGTGTACCTAGTTGTGTTCATTATCATTAACTCTGCTGCATCACTGTAAGATTTCAAAATTTATAAAAATATCTGGTTCAAGTATAAAATGTGTTGTAGTAAGAGGAGAAACACTATTGCCTGTAACTGAATTATTTTTTACCAAAAGGATCTTTTAATTTTATTTTTATTGATGCTACAAAACTTCCATATTAAATATTAGTCTTACTTGTAGATGACAGTGATGCTGCGTCTCCAGATGAAGATGATGAAATCAAATGGCTAATGAATAGTACAGATCCATGGACAGAAGTCGTACAAAAATGGCAAGCAACTTACAAGAAACGGTTGGGGTACAAGGATGTTTCGATTGATAATTATATTAAAAAATTTCCTGTATTAAAAACCAAACTGGGTTACACTTTGGTGAGTTGATATTATTTGACACTTATATATTCATACTCATTAGGCTCCAAGTATACTGATTTTTTGCATGATTTGAAGTATGTTGTACATAGGTCTTATAAAATTTATCAAATTCTTTAGTTCGTTGAAATAGTGCAATATAAATCTAACCCACTACTATTAGGGGATATTTAAAAGTTTGTCTCAGACTTTAAATACACACTAGCACAAAACATATGTTAACAACAATGAAATACATTTTGTTCTTACAAACTGGGCCCCGTTTCTTATAACTTGACAAACCTGACAATAATGACGTCGACAACTTTGTAAGAATTTAATAATTGCTCATTGTACAAATGTAACAGGTGACGGGTAAAAAAATTGTAATTGTTGACAATTGTCAAAGTAAACTAATCTCTGTTTCATAATACCTTACAATTGTCTTAAAATACTTACATGTCAATTTATTTCTTTTACGACAGGCAATTGTTATGATGTTTTACACAATGATGAACAGTCGTTTTAGACTGCCCATGTGTGTCAGCAGTAACATGGCATTGAGCACCATAACTTAGCCAATCTAAAGTAGCTAAAATGTGCTCGGTCGGGCTAAGTGCATTTAGGAAGTTAACAATCACAGGACTAACACGTAATTTTTCTTTGAATGTGAAATCACTTAGAGTTTTATAGATACTCCAAATTTCTATCAATTAATCAAAGTTGCCTTCAATTTATGTGACAAGTATTACAAATGTCTATAAAATATTTTTTAATATACCTGCATCATAATACCAATTTCAAGAACTAATTAGCGTGCGTAAAACGATCTTTATCGCACTAGTGTTTTAAAGGTTGCTAAGCAACAACATCAAAAACTGCTCGTTTATTGGTCAATTTCAGATAAATGTCAAATTTACTTAAATATTTCAAAGTCAATGAAGTAGTGATTATTTCAAATTGAAATAGAGGATATTAAATCAAATTTCAAATTATACATTTATTTTTCAAGTTTTGATGCAGGTATATTAAAAAATAGTATATGATACTCGTTTATAAGAGCCTTTAAAGCACTTGCAACGTTTAAAGGCACTCCGCTTTGCGTCGTGCCTTCAAACTCGTTGCACGTGCTTTAAAGGTTCGCTTATAAACTAGTATCATAATATACTATTTTTAATATGCGTGGTTTATTTCACAAAGTTATATTTACCTAAAAAATTACCATTATTTACCCTACAGATTGTGAAAACGAGTAAAAACTACGTATAATTTACTTGGTCAGGTCAAGTTGACTAAAAATTCACCGTCTGTGCTACTTGGAAAACTTATATAAACATTCTGTTATGCATATCCCGTAATTTACACTAAACATTAATTTAAATACATATCTTGCACTTTGCATTTAATTGTCAGGATTAAACAAGTTTCAGTATACTTTAAATGGCTTTCCAAAATATTTCCAAATATACAGTTTTAATTCATGAAAATACTATTACAACTCTTGATTGATTGCATATCTATTTTTGTTTCAGTTGGAATGTGATTTCCAACAAATGTTTCCCGAGAAGTATCTGCAAATGTTTTCGCATGATTTTGATAGATTTGCAACTAAAGCAATTGAACATGCTAAATCTTTAAAAAAGCCAGTGGTGGTAGATTTTATTAAAATTTTTGAAAACCAGCTACCGAAAGGTAAGACCATACATGCTGTTTTCACATTTGTAGGATTTATTGTAGATGTTTATAATATTCATATTATGATGTTGCTGCCACTGTTGTTAAAGCCTGCGGTGATAAAAAAGAAGAAGGGCCCTGGAACATGGAAACCATCAACAATAGAAATATCAGAAGGATTCATTACACACGTGAAGGTACATATTGCATCTGCTTATAATCTGATGCTTAAGAATTAATATTTGATTAATTTGCTGTCAGACAGTTTGAAGATGCAATTCAAAACTTGAGTCATCAGATAATAAAAGATATGAGTGAACGCATGATTTAAAAATTAGGCGCTTGTGCGGTTGTTTATTAGTTGTATGTCCAAAACAAGTAACATAGTGCAGACGCCTTAATTGAATTAATTTCACTTTCTGTTCAAGTAGTTTATTGCATGTATAGTATTGTTCTCAATTTCCTGTCGTGTTATTTATTAAAAATGTAGTTTTCCAAGTGAATTATTTCTTATGGCCAATTGTTGAAATAAATAATATAAATTAATTATTTTGGAGCATTTATTTAATGTCTTTATCAACAACAGTTTAAAATAACAATTCTTATCAGAATACGTTCAAAGTACCCACATGGCCTCATTTGTATTAATGATCAAATATTGTTTTTTTTATTAAAGGATGTAGTTGTAGCGAAAGTGTTACTTCTACTTAGTTATGTGTTTATATAGTTATTTTTAAAATTTATTTTTTCCAAAATTGCTGTTGTATGGACGTATATTTTTTAAAACCTGATTAAGTACAACCCTTAATTATGTTTTTATATACTACATTTGAGCTTCCAATGCATTACAGCGAAATAAAGTTTTCAATAACGATCTTGGTTGTCAAATTTCTTGTCTAATATTAGGATGCTAACATATTTCATTACAGAAATGAGCATTGACCAAAAAGTATTGTTCCAAGCATGTTTTTATATAGTGCTAAGTTAGGCACATATTTTTATACCAGCTGGTGACTTGGAGGATGCAGCATAGGGATTTCACTGATAATTTCTTAATGTTGAATTATTCGCTTCCATAATTATTTTAGAGGAAAAGTGTAAAGGAATATTTTGTAGAGATAAAAATACTAAACCTAAGCATATCATTGCTTACAATTTTTTATTTATCAGAACTGAGATATGGAGGAAATAAAAATTCTAATTTTAAAAAATCGGTAGTACCATGGATTAATAAAATCAAATAAACACACTTAAACTTTGGTATCATTTGGCATATTTTAATAGTAATTATAAAACTACCAATTGTATCTAAATAAATTCTCATGTTGCGTATTTTTAAACTTCCTTGGCATCACCGATTTTTTAAAATTTATATCTTTTATTTCAAAATGTAGAACTAAAAATTTGTTTTCAAGCTGAGTGTAACAAATTATCACTGTATCAATTAGCTAATGTTAGATAACAATTTTACGACTGGTTGAGCCATTGTTCAGCAGTAAATTGCGGTTTGCTTGAACATTTGCTGTAATTTTCTATTTTTGCAGTAATAATGTGTTTACTGTTTGTTTTGTTTAAATAAATGTAATCCTGTTCTCTATCACTGAATAGATTGTTTTATAATTGCTTTTAAAATACATCAAATGTAAATGACTTTGAAATTTAAGTGCCTTATGGTTTTATTAATCCATGGCATTACCAAATTCTTTAAAATTGGAACTTCTATTTCTTTCATTTTTCGGTTTCGTTAAATGAAGAATTGTAAACCTTGATACGTGTGGGTTCAGTATTTTTATCTCTACAAAATATTCCTGTACACGTTTCCTCTAAAGTAATTAGGAAATCAAAGAATTTAACATTAAGATATTATCATTGAAATTCTTATGCTGCGTCTTCCAAGTCACCACCCAGTATATAAAACTTGTTTTTTTATTAGAACAATCAGTTCCACAAAAAATATATCCTAAAACTAATTGAATTTTCTATTTTTTTAAGGTTGCTGGTGATATTAAACCTGTGCTGGAACGGAGATCGACCAAACTGAATTCTTTTGGTTTAACTCTGCAACCCACACCAATAATCGTAGGTCCTACCCTCCATGAAATATCATCCAGCTATATAGTGTTGAATGAATTAATCTATCAGGTGCCAACACCTCTTAAAGCAGTCGATATATGCTTTAAACTCATACACACATTGCATGCATCATATCCTCACGAGGCGGAACAAGTGTGGTTATTAATTCAGCGGGGAATTTATAAAATTAGCACCTTGTTTGATAGGTTTCAAACCACTACTGAAAATCTCCTGAAGGAGATGCTGTAGAAGAATTGTTTTGATGCTTTGTGTAATTAATTGTCGATATAACTATTTTTTAATTTCATAATAATGCTCATATGGGGTATTTATTTTGTATAACGCATAGTCCTTATTGCTAAAAACTATTACATTTGTTTTTAAAGAACATTGCTAAGGGTTTTGTTGTAAATATTTGCAATTTGTATAATAAATGTTAAAAGGCACTTAACTCTTAGAGGCATTTGAAGTATTGAAAGGAATCCTAAAGGTATTGTTTAGAATATATTAATCATGCCTGTATGTTTTATTTGCAAAAGCAATTTTCCATCAGTGTCTGGTTTGATACTGCACACAAAAATTCAGCATGTGAGGATTTTATTTAATTAGGGACGCGGTAGATTATTTTATTTGGCTAGCTTTATGATAATCTCAGGGGTAGGCTTCGGTGATCTTTAAAATAAAGCACACACGTAGTAACTATTTATAATTAATGAAACTCAACCGATAAACATATTAAACTTAAATGAGTGTTTACACATTTTAACAAACTATACACTTTACACAAAAGCAATGAACAATAATAGTTTGTATGGTATCTTAATATACAAAAGAAGCCAACTCATACCCGAAACACGAGCACGCAAGAGAGTCGCTTCATTACGCCACGACGGCTTAAACGATACTCTTGATACAACTGATAGCACACGGCACAGCACTGCGCGGTGTATATTCACAACAGGTGGGGGTCGCGTGTTCTATCATAAAAGATATGTTACAAGCACCAATTAAATAGCAACAGTATATATCGATGTTCAGAACTTAATTGCTTACGTGATTTCCTGGGTTTGAAATCTTTTAAAAATCATTTGAGATCTAAACATTTAGTTAAGAAAGTTGAAGCCAGTGTAGCATCTTCAATGGGCACTTCAACTAGTACTTCGACTAAAGGTTTGTGCTCTAGTCAGTGCATGCCTAATGAAATTGAACTAATCGAAGATTCTGTTGTTAATTTTGTAATGGCCGACTTCAAAAATGTGCTTGAAAGGGAGACTATAGTATTTGTAGCCAAGCTGTATGACAATCCGTTATTGCCACGTAATGTTGTCCAAGAAATGATCGAGTATTTTAGTGAATTTTTAGCAAGTGGTGTTTTAAAAATTTTGGAAGCATATGTTACGGATATTCTAAAATCTGTAGGCGTCTCATGTGACATTCTAAATAATGTAACTTCAATGTTCCGAGATGTAGTGAATCCTTTTGAAAATTTCAAAACTGAATATTTACGTTTCAAGATGTTCGAAGTGTGTAATTATTTTGTTAGGCCTACTGAAGTAGTGATAGGGCAGCACCATGTACCCAGTAAATTAACTGATGCCGTTTCTTTGGACGTAGTTGACGTAACTGCACAGTTTATTCCTTTACGAAACGTTTTTTATAAACTTTTTACAATGAAGAATGTACTTAATAATGTCCTGGCACATCTTAATTTTTTAAAAGCAAATAGTAATTATTGTATTTCTAACATATATCAGTCTCCATTTTTTAAAACTATTCTTGAATCTTTTCCCATTAAAGGAAGTAATGTACTAGTTCTACCCCTGGCACTATATTATGATGATTATGAAACGGGCAACCCTTTGGGATCCAATTCGGGAGTCCACATGCTTGGAGCTGTGTATGTATCAATACCTTGTTTCCCTCCGCAGTATCGGTCACTTATAGAGAACATATTTTTGGCATTACTTTTTCATAGCAGAGATCGGAAAGACTTTGGTAACGAAGCAGTATTTAAAGTACTAATAAATGAACTTATTTTTTTAGAAAAAACTGGAATTACTGTTGAATTAGAAAATCGTACAGTTCAAATATACTTTGTTTTGTCCCTGATATTAGGTGATAATCTAGGCCTGCAGTCGATATTAGGATTCACAGAAAGTTTTAATGCCAACTATAGTTGTAGGTTTTGTTTAGTTGATAAAGAACAGTCCAGAACACAAACATTTCAGGACATAACTTTGTTAAGGAACATAGATAATTATAATCAACATGTTACTATTGATGATTTTTCAAGTACAGGAATACGAGAAGTGTGCATATTCAATTCGTTGGGTTATATTCATGCAGTTACAAACTACGCTGTTGATATTATGCACGATCTATTTGAAGGTATTTGTCACTATGACATGATCCATATATTAAATTATTTAGTGAATTCCGTTAATTACTTTACAATTGACACTCTAAACAGTAGAATTCAGTACTTTGATTTTGACTTTGAGATTTCTAATAAGCCCCCTAAACTAATAAAGGACTTTAACATTAAAACTAAGATTTCTATGTCAGCCAGTGAAATGTTGTGTTTTGTACGATATTTAGCTTTATTTGTTGGTTATTTAGTTCCAGCAGATGATGACGTATGGACGTTTTATCTTTTACTTAGAGAACTTTTAGATTTAGTAACTCTTGATAATATCACAAATGATATACTTAATAGATTAACAAATGTTGTTGAAAAACATAATACACTTTATCAAACCCTCTTTTCTGACACTTTGAAACCTAAGCATCATTTGCTAGTTCATTATGTTTTAGTGATGCAAAAAATAGGTCCTCTTAAAATCATATCCTCCATGAGATACGAATCAAAACACAGACAATTTAAACTATCTGCAAATGTGAACGCTTCACGCAGAAACTTAACCAAATCACTTGCAATTAAACACGTTACAATTATGTTACAGGTTTTTAAATAATTTGGGGTTTAGTGAGACAATGAAAATGGGTAGCAATGAATTTAGCCATGTAGAGGATACAAATGAATATATCAACATGTATCAAACCATACTCCCAAAAGATTTTACTATTAAATTTGCTGTAAAATGGGTGTCCATAGGTAGTTCAAAAATTAAAATTAAATCTGCACTTTTGGTAGGTATAACTAATCTGGTTCCTAAATTCGGTATCGTTGAAAAAATACTAGTTAATAATTCTATGCATGTAGCTCTTGTGTACAAGGAATTGGAAATCAGAACCTTTCAGGAACACTTTTATGCATATGAAGTAGTCAAAACGGAAAATATTAATTTTGTATCAAGTCAAGAACTTTACCAGTTTAGTTTAGTTTTATTAAGTAAAAGTGCTGATGGAAAATTGTATGTTACGATGAAAAATATTTAAGTGCCTTTTTCCTTATGTACTTGGTAACTGCTGATTCTACTATGGTATGTTATACTATAGAAATATGCATTAGACAAATTTACTTCTTTTGTTATTCATTTATTAAGTAATTGCAGTGCTGGGAGATTATACGATAGAAAATGTGTTAATTAGATATAGGTATAACTTTTTCCACCTATAGTGTAGTTTTCCTTTTATTTTTTTATTTTCAATGAGAAATGACTAGCAGTCTTATATATGTTTAAATGTATATTATTGTATTTGCAAAGGTAGTTTTGGTAAAGAAACATTTTGTAGTAATATAAGAGTTTTCATACTAACCTACGCAGTTTGAATTCACCTATGTTTTTAGGAGACGTCACAGAGAAATTGAAAGTGTATGAGCTTACAAAACATAAAGACTTTCACAATATAAATATATGTTGAAATAACAAACACAAGCTGCTATAAAAACTTATTTCTTAGTAACCTCAACACTAAATGGGAGATATTTAAAATCTTGTTGATATGAAAAACTTGTTATATCAATTAAAACACATACTTTGTTCTCAAAATAAATAACATTTTGTTGGAAAATGTAATCAATCAATTTCAATATATGCTGCACTTTAAAAAAAGACTTATTGGAATCCAGTTAGTCTTGTAATTGGTTAAGTCAATTATTTCATGTATACAATGTGAGCCTAATTGACATTGCATGTATTGGAATATCAAAACCTAGAAGAGATAGAAAGTCTGTAAAATTGGGGACAGTTTATCAATCGTATGTTCAACTTGAAAACAATTTGAGCATATGGTGAATGATAATTTTACCCCTTTCTATGCTTCTAATTTTCGAGGTTGCAATACTTATATGAAATAAATTACTTGGGGCTAATATAGCTTTACATACGTGCTTGGGTTGCAAAAGAATTTTTTTAAAAGTCTGACATTTTGAAATTGATATATTGCTTCTTGCAAGATAATATTTATTTTGAGAACAGACTGACTATTTGTTGTAATTGGTATAACTAGTATTTTTATATTAACATAGTTATTGTTTAAATAACTCAACCATTTATTGTTGAGGTTACTTAGATATGAGTTTTTACAACAACTTGTATTTGTTATTTCAACAAATTGTAATAGTCACAGTTGTTGGCGGAACGAACTAGAGTCTGTTATTTCAACAAAAATATTCGTTCTCTTAACAACTATTGTTTGTTATACCAACAAATAATGTTATCGTGTTTGTTTGGATTTAACAAACAGGATTAGTTCTTATAACAAGGAATGCAGGTTACCATAACTAGTGGAACACTGTTGGATTAACTACTTTTATTTATTGTTTCAACAAATTCTAGTAATCATAATTGTTGGTTAAACTAATAAGTGTCTGTTATTTCAACAAAAGTATTAATTTCGTTTAACAATTCTTGTTGGTTAAACCAACAAATAGTGTTGTCGTGTTTGTTTGGCTACAACAAACATGGATTAGTTCTGACAACAAAGAATGTTGCTAACCATAAGTAATGGAACACTCTTGGATTAACTAAAATTATACTTGTAGCAACAAATTTTTCATTTGTTTATTTTACTAATACGTTATTAGTAGCAACAAACATTTCAAGCAACAAAAAAAATTTGTTGGGTGTACTAACATTTTAGTTGAGGCTATATCTACAAATAAAATTTGTTGGGAGAACTAATATCTGAGTTATCCCAACAAAACTTTTTTGTCAGTGTCTGTATTAGCACTACTCGATAGTGGTGCAACACAATCTGTTGTAGGTTTGCCTGGATATGAACTTTTGTTAAGATTAGGATTAGCATTAGTAAAGTCACCCTTAAATTGTACTGTTGCTAATGGCCAGGTTTGTAAAAGCCTAGGTTATATTCCTACCCCTGTACAACTCTTAGAAAAGTTTCATATTATAAACATTTTAGTAGTACCTGAATTAAGTCATACCCTTATCTTAGGAGTCGATTTTTGGGAAATAATGGGTATCGTCCCAAACTTAAGGGATGATGTCTGGCATTTTGCTACAGACTCTATTTCGTCAAAAGTTGATGTTATTCAAAACAAAAGTACTTTGACCTCTGAACAACAAGATATTTTAGACCAACTTGTTGCAACTAAACTTGAAGCAATGGAACTGGTTTAGGACGTTGCACTACAACTCAGCATCATATTGAAGTTTTACCTGATACCCAGCCCATTAAACAAAGGTATTACCCCGTTTCGCCGATGAAACAAAAGATAATTGATGACGAATTAACTAAAATGCTTGCTGATCAAGTGATTGAGCCCTGTAAGAGTGCGTGGTCATCACCCGTGTGTCTTGTGAAAAAGAAGGATGACACATACCGATTTTGTGTTGATTACAGACGGCTAAATGCTGTAACGCTAAAGGATGCTTATCCTCTTCCCTATATTAATGCGATTCTAGATCAATTACGTGACGCATGTTATCTGAGTACCATCGACATTCGATCTGCATACTGGCAAGTCCCGTTGAGTGAAACCTCTAAGGATTTTACTGCTTTTACTGTCCCGGGACGTGGTCTGTATCGATTCAACCGTATGGCTTTTGGTTTGACCAATGCCCCTGCAACATGGCAACGTTTAATTGTGAAACACTAGGCGCTGATTTGCAGCCATGCGTTTTCCAATATTTGGATGACGTCATTATCGTCTCTAAAGACTTTGATACTCACATTGTCATTCTTGGAAAAGTTCTTGACCGTTTATCTGCGGCTGGTCTAGTTATTGGTCGAGATAAATGTAAATTTTGTTTACCCGAACTTCGTTACCTTGGATATTTAGTCGATCAAAATGGTTTACGACCCGATCCCGATAAAATTAGTGCTATACTAAGTATTCCGTCACCTAAGTCCTTACCCGAATTAAGACGTTTTTTCGGAACAGCTTTGTGGTACCGTATATTTGTGAAAGATTTTTCTACAATTGTACAATCCCTGACCAACTTAATCAAGAAAAATGTTAGCTGTACTTGGGATGAAAAATGCGAAACTGAATTTAATAAAATTAAAGAGTTGTTAGTAAGTTCACCCATACTAGTCTGCCCGATTTTTCTAAAAGTTTTACTTTACAAACTGATGCTTCAGCATATGGTATTGGGGCCGTTTTATCTCAATCGAGTGAAAATGGTGAAAATGTAATTTGTTACCTTTCGTGATCTTTAACCTCCCAGGAGAGAAAATACTCTACGACTGAGAGGGAATGCATTGCAGTCATATGGGCTGTAGAAAAATTGCGACACTATCTAGAAGGTTCACATTTTACTATAATAACTGATCACCACTCCCTAATTTGGCTACACAACTTGCATGACCCACAAGGACGTCTAGCGAGATGGGCCCTGAGGTTGCAACCATATAATTTTACCATTATGCATCGCAAAGGTAAAGATCATGTAGTACCCGATCTTTTATCTCGTTCTGTACCTATTATAGCTGTTCTTCAGTTAAAAGACTTTGATTTTTCAACAACGACTGACTCTTGGTATTTAAAGATGTCACGTCTAGTATCAACTGAACCCTGGAAATATCCCCAGTGGCGTATTGAAGCTAACCAACTCTATAAATACATTAAACGCGATTTTCCTGATTTATCTGATGAATCAGACTCGTGGAAATTAGTTATACCAAAAGATTATCGAAGTAAATTATTATTTGCGTGTCACGACGACCCTATGTCTGGACACGTTGGAAGTTTTAAAACGTACCATAAATTAAGAACTCGCTATTACTGGCCACAAATGAAGTGTGACATAACCCGTTACGTAAACCGCTGTAAAATTTGTCAGCAACAGAAACCTGAACAAAAGCCACCTGCTGGTTTGATGGGAGATCGTCCCTTACCGGAAAAACCTTGGCAAGTAATTAGTCTTGATTTTATGGGTCCTTTTGTAAGGTCGACCCAAGGGTACACTCAGTTACTGGTAGTAACTGACAATTACAGTAAATATAATGTACTTTTTCCACTTCGCCCTGGCACTGCCAAAAGTTTATGTAAGCATCTTGAAGATGGAATTTTCCTTGTGTATAGTGTTCCCCAATGTATAATCTGTGACAACGGTGGTCAGATGAAGAGCAAAGAATTTCGCGCTCTTTGTGAACAATACCAAACTAAAGTAATGTTCACTCCACTTTATTATCCTAGAGCCGATCCCACCGAAAGAACTAACAGAGTTCTTAAGACTATGCTTGCTTCGTATATCAAAAATTCTCACCGATCATGGGACTCGAATTTAGCGGCCGTAGGCTGTGCCTTGCGAACTTCAGTGAGTGAAGTCACTGGTTATACTCCGTTCTTTATCAACTTTGGTAGAGAACATGTTTCAAGCGGGAACGATTATAATTTAAGGATTCAGAGACCTGAAGATGATATTAAGGTAACTGTAGAGAAACGTGAAAGTGGTTTCTCTAAACTTTTTGCTAAAATCCAAGAACGCCTTCGCCTAGCGAAAGAGAGATACCGTAGTACCTACAATTTACGTAGGCGTGAAGTGACTTATATCCCCGGCCAATTGGTTTGGCAGCGGAATAAAGTTATCAGCGATGCTTCGAAATTTTTCTCGGCAAAGCTGGCACCCAAATTTGTCGGACCCTATAAAGTAAGAAAAAAATTAGGCACCAACACTTATGAACTGCAATCCGATGACGGACGAAGCATGGGTGTCTGGCACGCTCAAGATTTGAAACCGGCAAATGTTGATGATGATTGAATTTGGTTCTAATATATGTTGAATTTTATTGTTTCTTTTACTGACTCATTCGCTAGTTAGTCGTCGCTGTACTTTCGTAGAAAGTTCACCTCCTCCCGATGGGAGAGGGGGATGTAACGCCCATTTTTCGTTAATTATTATTTTCGGCATATATGACCCGTTGGTTGGTCTTAATTTCTCCGCCTGTAATTTAGACACTACAATTCCATTTTACTTGTATCTCGAAACGAAAGTCAATGTCATTTATGCGCTACAATCATTGTTATATTCGACTGGTTTTCGTATTTAAAATTTATCAATACGTTGTTATCAAGTTGTTTGATAACTAGCTGGTTGTTAGCTATTACTCTAATCGAACCTTGGAAGGTGTTGGATCACGCTGTTGCTTCTATTTTGCAATATGCAGATTTGAACGGCGTCGATTTTATTTCGAGAGGCTACCTATTTTTGTATGTTTGGTTTGGAGGTCTCTACCGTTTATTACGGATTGTGAATCTTCCAAGGACAGGTATGTGCATTGACATTTGTATTAATATTTCTTTCACGTGTCGTTTTAGGAGTACATTTTGTATTAGTGACCTTGAACCTAATTATTGTTGGAAGTCACATTCTAAATTTAGTTATCCCACCTGTGTGGTATTTATATTTTTTTAATAGCAGGTTTTACTATGTTGCTCATTCATAATTTTTAGGGAACTAACTTTAGGGATCAAGTATACGAAGAGTAACTAATTATAGACCGAACTAGTAGCACAACAAGTGTTACCTTTAGCATTAATCACAAGCACTAGCTTCACTAGTACGAGATCAAGATCTTCTTTATCTTTTATATTGTACGTAGCAGAAATGGCAAAGAGCTAAACCTGGTACCTGTCTGCACTACTACCCGCAAGTGTTATTATTTACCCAGCACCTGGTGCATCGCTGTTACATTCAGCTACTGAAGATCTAGGAACAACTAGTTCAGGTCGTATAATTGATTTATTGTTGTGCATCTGTCGAGATCTAAGTAACTTATATATTATTTAAATTAACTTGTTTTGTGTGTGGTATAAATTTGAAGTGCACCCTCAGTGCGAAATCCTTTATCTAGGTTAATATAATTGCAACCCGCCTTACAACTTTAGGCAAGGGTTACCGTTTGTTGTAATTTTGGTAAGTCCCTTGAGGTGTCCCAACTGTAACATAGCGTGTACACTAATCCTGTTTTTCTTTACTTTGTAACTGCACTATATCCTGGCCAGAATATTGCCGGCAGGTATTATTGATGTATTAAAATAATATAGTGCTTACCAATATCCTAATCTGCTCTCTTGAGCACTCAAAAGTATCACATTATATATGAATTATTGAATTGGGATTTATTTAATGTGTCTTATTATTATTGTATGATGAGGTGTAGAAGCGGAAGAGATATTTTATGTGTTATTAATAAAGTTTGCTGTACTTGAGTAACTATTTCACTTATCGCATCATTCAGTTAGCTGTTGGCTTCCTATTCAATACATTTTGTCTTTAATATTGGTACCTTACCGAACTGTTAGGACAAAGTTTGCAGTTCTTTGTCTCGCTCCAAGTAGTCCTTGGCGCCCTTAATTATTCTGTTCAGTTCTGGATCATTTGTGGCTTCTTATCATCCAGTCACTACTACGAACCCACGAGATTATTCAAAACCCCTGAGCAGAGCCGGAGCACTTTAAAGTCACCGTACCAATAAGAAGCCTAGTTTATAATATTTCTAAAATTACCGTGACAAAATATTATAACTAACCCTCAAGAAATAAAATCAATAATAAAAACGTTGCCAAACAATAAAGCACCTGGAGACGACATGATACAAAACATTATAATTAAAAATTTTTCTAAAAAGGCAATAGTTCAATTCATGTACATAGTTAACGGTATCATTAGGATTCAGTACTACCCCCAAAAATGGAAGACCGCACTCGTAGTGCCCATACCTAAACCAGGGAAGAATCATAGTGATACTTCTGCATACCGGCTGATAAGTCTCCTTTCTACATTAGGTAAGCTATCTGAAAAAATTATACTAAAGCGGATAAATAAAATCGAATAAACTACAAAAACAACCCAAGATTCCCAGTTTGGCTTTAAAAGTGCACATAATACAACACAGCAGGTAGTGCGTATAATAAACGATGTGATTATAAACTATAATAAAAACAAGGTGACAACAATGGTACTTTTAGACATTCAAAAAGCATTTGATAAGGTGTGGATCATAGGACTAATATATAAGTTAATTCAATTAAAACTACCTATATACCTAGTTAGATTAATTTATTCATATTTAACAAACCGAAACTTTAAAGTGAAAGTGAACCAAACGCAGTCAACCATAAAATCTATTAAAGCTGGTGTACCACAGGGATCCATTCTTGGTCCAAAAATTTTCACAGTCTACTTGCATGACTTACCAGAATTTCCAAGAACCAAAACTTCATTATTCGCCGATGACACCGCCATCTACGCTCATTCAGACACAGCAATAATCAGTAGTCAGCAAACCCAGTTTCATCTAGACATCTTAACAGAATACTACAAAAAATGGAAAATTTTAGTAAACCCAGAGAAAACAGAGGCAATTATATTCATAAAAAAATATACAAATTCAAAAATCTTTAAGAAAATTAAACTGAATGGTACAAACATACAGGAAAAAGACTGTGTGAAATACCTAGGGGTACATTTGGATAAAAGATTAAATTTTAAGAACCACATAAAGAAAAGCATCTCAAAAGGATATGCAAGCGGCAAGTCATTATATCCACTGCTCGTCAAAAACAACAACGTGTCGAAAAAGAACAAAAAGTTAATATACACAGCCATTATAAGACCGACGATCACATATGCAGCACCCGCCTGGTGCAAAATCAGCACCACGGCAATTCAACCATTGCAACGTTTCCAAAACAAGTGTCTTAGACTTATCACTGTACGAGATCGATACACACCAATAGCCACACTACACCAAATATCACAGATAGAATATATTCAACCATATATAAACAGGATATCACAGAAATTTTACACCACGCAGCTAGACAAAAATCCACTTCTCAAAGATATTACAAAAATCAGACACAACAGCGCCAACTTCAGAATCAAACACAAACTGAGTTACCAAAGCCTACCCATATTTTTAGAAGAAAAAAGTAGCCAACTATAGAAGCCTACACGGTCAAGATGTAAAAGCAGGTTTTTTGTAAACATTTTCCTGTTAAATTAACTCAAAAACTCTACATCGCAACTGACACAAGCAATTAGACAATTGCACAATAACCCATGAAGAATACGACAGTCAAACACACAGAAAGGAATGATACATCCGCTTGGATAGGAACATACCATACGTCTCATCAATATGAATATATAAAGTGTTGTAATATAGACATGGAGATATATATTTTTTGTACATACTGTTAATAAATTATTTTGAGTTGAGTTCAGTTTGGTTCTCGTCCGATCACCGAAGTTAAGCAACGTTGGGCACGGTCAGTACTTGGATGGGTGACCGCTAGGGAACACTGCGTGTCGTTGTCTTTTTTATCTTTTTACGCTGGATTATCGTGATTTACCCTGAATTTGTAATTTTTATTAAAACCACACAACCCCTACTTTATTTGAAACTGATACAGCCCTTTTTCTTTTTCAGGTATTAAGAGCTCCGAGAGGTCGCAGGACAAATTCGAGACTTTATACACAGCATCCGGCAACCCTTTACGATATGTGACCATTTAAGTATCCGATTCGCATATCACATAAAGGGGCGAAAGCGACAGCCGTGTGCATTTATTGGAGATCGCACGTTTACAGAGTTAAGCACTTCTCGCTCTGGTCAGTACTTGGGTGGGTAGACCCTGGTTTTTCTTTTTTTTTTTTTTAGCAACGCACCTATACATATAGCAGTTGCAGGGCCGTGTACTATATCTCGACATGGAAGTACATAATTTTTTAACAATCCCGTACACGAGTTCAATGCAAGTTTCGGTGCTGCGTATGATTTTCGTAAAGGATGGTACATCATCTCATGCAGCTGAAATTGAATTTGCAGAAGAGGGTGCTCGCTATGATATAAAGATTAGCTCGCTTTTCGATCCACTTCTCGGCCGTCGTATATTAAATTTTCGAGTAATTTTAAGAAAACGCGGAGTTCGAATATTTGCTAGGTGCATCCGCATAAGCACTTTACGTACCCGGAACGCGACTTTTAATATAGACAACGACCATACCACGTTGAAAAGCACCAACAACAACAACAACAAAAGATTTTATTTACAGATAAAATATATAACATAGCACATAAGATAGAGAACAGTGAATATAATCTAAATTAAGTACTAGTGGGACGCAGTTAAGGTTAACTGGTGGTACCTGCGGCACAGCGCTTACCCACCTGAGATCAAGTAAACATTTCGATCAGTCCAACAAATTTCGGGAGTCTCGGTGTGACCCTAAAAAGAACAAGTGGGTCAATCACACGAGTCCGCAGTTATTGAGGGAAGTCTTAAACAATGACTGTGCGGTAAGTTCAAGAGAAATATGAGGGGCATTATATGGTAATATGAGGAAAAATATAGCTAAAAAACCTCGTGATTGCAGTGTCATTAAACTTAAAACTAGACTAAAGTAGGAGTAAACTATGTGGTAATATGTGTGTCAAATAGTGGGAGACCTTGATAGAGATATTTGTGTTTAAATTCTGTGGGTAAATTATTAAACCTATATTTGGTAATGTTACTAACTAATGGATTACATTTAAATTTACTGGTTTTGTCATAGAACTTTTGCGCATTGTCTGTAATATATTCATTTATTGTTTTTAGATGAGCCTCGTTGTGAAGATCAACAATCTTGGTGTATCTGTCTTTAGCCAAAATAAGTCGAAGACATTTATTTTGGAAGGTTTGTATTTTTTGCAGGTGAGTTTTGGCCGCACCGCACCAGACCGGAGAAGCATAGGTAAGGACGGGACGAATCATCGCTGTGTACACTAATTTTTTATTTTTTAAGCTCATTTTACTTTTGTTAGAGAGAAGTGAATAGATGGTTAGGAGCAGCGTCCTGGCTTTTTTTATGGAGGACTCAATATGATATTGGAAGGTGAGTTTACTGTCAAGGTGGACTCCTAAGTATTTGACTCTAGGACTAAATGCGATTTGTTCGCCGAGAACGTCAGCAGGACGATTGACGTCATAGTTTTTATACCTTTTATGGAAAAAGATCGCTTCCGATTTGTTGGGATTTATAGAGATTTTCCAATCGTTACAAAATATTCCAATGCGATTGATGTGTTCTTCGACATGAGCCAGGGCAACCTGTGGGTCAGCGTCTGAAGAGTAAATCGAGGTGTCGTCAGCGTATAAGGCAAGATTGGTTAGTTCTGATTTAGGGATATCGTTAATGTAAATAATGTAGAGTGTAGGACCCAGGACAGAACCTTGGGGCACACCAGCAGTGATGTTCATTTTAGGAGAAAGAATATCGCCAACAGAAACAGAAAAGGATCTATTGGATAGATAACTGGAAATTAGCTTTATGAGAGGAAGTGGAAATTTATAGTTGAACAATTTGTGCAGAAGACCTTTGAACCATACCTTATCAAAGGCCTTTTCATAGTCTAATAGAGCCATGGAGGTTACCTTATGTGCATTAAAACTGTGAAGAATATCAGTGGTTAGTCTGGCAACTTGACTGGAGGTGCTATGCTTGGGCCGAAAGCCAAATTGTGAGTTAGAAAGAATTTGATTTCAATGAAGATGAGAGTTGATACGGGATGTGATAACTCTTTCGACAATTTTACTCAGAGATGGGAGCAGACTGATAGGACGATAAATGGAAGCAAGGGCCGGACTCTTACCGATTTTGGGAATGGGAGTGACAATTGCAAGTTTTCTGATGGGTGGAAAGTATGAGTGATTTAGGTTTGCATTAATAATATAGTGAAGTTGTACAACTGCTTTTTAGAAAAATTTTTTATGAGAATATTTGGGATTTTGTCTTTGCCAGGCGCTGTGTTAGTTTTAAGTTTTTGGATAATGCTTTTAATTTTGGCGGGAGTAGTTTTGCGTATTTGGTTGCTGTCTAATACGGGTTGGAGAGTAGTTAGTTTAGTTCAATTAGGACTTGGGCTGCCTTACTATGGGGAGTTGAGTGATTGCAGACGAAAACCTCGGCAAGCAAATTGGCTTTGTCCTCGTTGTTTTGGGCGGTTACACCATTATGACTTAGAGTAGGGATGAGCCTATGTTTGTTTTTTTAGATATTTAGCCATTTTCCAAATTGATTTGTCGGAGGCGTTTAGTTTGGCAAGTTTATCGTTCCAGGACGAGTTTCTGTGTTTCCAGATCTCCCTGCGGACCAGCTTGGTAAGTTGAGTGAGAGTATGTTTGTGTGGGTCGTCGTTGAAGGTTTGCCAGGCCTTACGGGCTTTGTTTTTAGCTTTAATTAGGTCAGTTATGCGTTTGGGAAGGAGAGTGCGTCCTCCTTTTAGGAGGAGGGTATTAATGGTAGCCGATTGAGACTTTTCAATAGCGGAAATGAGTTTTGTGATTTCGTTATTAATATCAGTTTTGCTGGTTATTTTATTATTAATTATAATGTGTCGGTCAAGGGTCTCTCTGTACAGTACCCAATTGGCATTTTTGTAATCTAGAAGCGAGATTATAGGGGGTTCAACAAGGAGGTTTTCGAGGGTAAAAATTATCGGATTGTGATCAGAACTAAGTTCAGATAGGGCTCTCAGGTTTTTAATAAACGAAACGTTTCTTTCAACGATGATATCAATCGTCGATGGAGTGGTTTTGTTTTCGGGAAAGTGGGTTTGAGTGCTTGTGTAGTGTATTTTGGAATTGATTAGTGTTAAATTGTAGAGCGTGCAGCCGTTGGTGTTATTATGTAGGCAGTTCCAAGTGGAGTGCTTGGCATTTAGGTCACCGATAATAAGGGTTTTGGGACCGGTACTTTGAAGAATTTTGATGTCCTTATCTTTGAATTTGTTAGAGGGTCTGTTGTCTGCAGCAACAATGTTCGTACCGTCCTTAAGTCTGAGTAAAATATTTTCAATGGAACAACAAGGGTCGGCATGAATTTCGGTGAATTCGATATTGTTTTTGACCAGTGCCATGAGGCCACCACTACCTGCTTGGAAATCCTTACGAACTATCTTAAAATACCTAAAATTAACCTTATTATTAGCGCCTAGTTTGGTCTCATTAATTAGTAATATATCTAGATTAAATCTGACGATGAACTCGGGGATTTCTTGCAATTTATTGCGAAGACCGTTTGCGTTCCATGATGCAATGTTGAGGCTTTTACACATTAAGTTTTTTGCAAAAGTTTTTGAACGCTAAGAATTTGGCCAAATTATCGGTGCAACTTGATAGTACCGTGTTTAGCTCTTTAACAAGACCTAACATTTGATTTACATCGATTAGTTGGATTTCACTTATTAGTTCAAAAAAATTCGGATCACCTACCTTATGGGGCACAGCAGGAGACTTTGTAGTTGGTTGATTTGAAGAGAACCAGACGTTGGTGGCAGGCAGAGGAGCAGCAGTCCATTTAGGTGCAGGAAACTCGGTGAGGGGGTGCTTTGGGACTAGCAGCTTCCAGAAGTTTAGGTTTGGAAGAGGATTTCTGAATGTCTTTAACTTTTTGAATGTATATAGGACATTCAGCACTATTTGCGGGATGAGCGCCACCGCAGTTGGCGCAAGTGGCATCGGTGTTTTTGTCCTTTTCGCAAGTAAATGTGAAGTGATTCTTGGCACACTTGAGGCACTTGGGGTTAGCATTACAGTTAGCTGAAGCATGTCCCCAAAGCTGACAACGGTGACACTGACTGATCAGCCTCTTGCTACGATATTGATCAAATTTAATTTTAGTGTGGTAGAGATACTTAACAGTGTCATTTAGGTGTTTGGTTTTAATTGAACTGGAAGTGGTTAATAAATAAACAGGCACTTTCGTGTTCTTCATTACTGAACATTTAAGTACGTGGATGCCATATATTAAATCAAGTTCATTAATGATTTCACTTGTTTCGGTGTTAGGTGGTAAACCGTAAATAACGTGAATATTTTGTCTTTCATCTTTGTGAGTGTACGTATGATATTCAGTATCTTTAAGAAGAGTAGTTACTTGCTTGTGATCCTCTTTTAAATGAGTATAGATGGTTATAATATCTTTTCCGTAACTGACATAAAAATTTTCTGTTACTTTAGCTTTAATTAAATTAATTAAAGTTTTATGATTTTCAGTTTTGCCGTGAATTACAATAGGCGGCATTCTGGATTTATTAGAAGTCACGTTGGAAGCTTTTAAGGAATTTGCAATATTACTTTCGTCCATGTTTTCATCAATAGCAGCTGCCAAGGGCGAGAACCTAAGATTTAGTTCAACCGTTGGTGTACCTGAGTTAGCCCGGATCTTAGGCATTTTGTATGCAGTGATGCTTTCAGAATGTTCAACTTTGCGTTTGTTGCTTATAAGTCCTGCAAAGAGCTGAGCTTTATCATTTGTGTTGTCTAACATAAGCTCTAGAGGAATGACTAAAGGTTGATGTTATTAATAATAAACACTAACTGAATTAAACACCGAGAAACACGCGAGAAAATACTGAAAGTAGCGAGACACACCCGTTCTGTAAGGCGTACGAACGCAGACTGACGTTGAAAAGCACCAAACAACAACAACAACAACAAAGACTTTTATTTAACATATTTACAATATTTAAGTATGCACATAGCAAACTAAAAACCACAAGATTTGAAGCCTATCTATGTACAAATTTATTTACAATGTGGTTTGTAAAGGTTCCCTTAAGTATGAGTTTTTCATCTAGCTGTCTACAAGGGTTTTAGTGCAAGGTGGGAACCAACGCGCATGCCTAAGGTTTTTGCAGATGCTTTGAGTGATGTCTGTGCGGTTGCTCCAGTTACGGTGATGAGTTTCTTGGCTTTCATGAGTCAGTTGAGGAAAAATTGGAAAAAACCTCATCTTTTGCAGTAACGATCTGTACTTGTGAATTTAAAAGGTGCTATTAAAAATAGGCAGGCCTTTATAGGGATACTTATGTTTATAGCTAGGTGGAAGACTTATATCTTAAATTGGTGAGATTCCGGAGAAATCTGTTTTTGGATTTTCTGGTTTGTTCAAAAAAACTTTGTGCCTGGGTATCAATGAGTTCCTGGATTGTTTGTATTTCCGCTTCTGCATGTAAATCTTTGATTTTTTCGTACCTCCCTTTGTGTAGTACCAAGCGAAGGCATTTATTTTGCATTCTCTGAAGTTTTTGTACGTGGGTTTTTGCTGCACCACACCAGACAGGAGATGCATACAGAAAAGTGGGTCGGATAATAGTTGAATAGATGAGTTTTTTATTTTTAGGACTGACTGTACTTTTGAGAGACAATAGCGAATACAGGTTTATGAGCATAACTAGTGCTTTTTTGGCTGCAAGTTCTATGTGTGACTTGAAGGTGAGGCGTGAATCTAGCTGTACCCCAAGATATTTGACAGTTTGTGTGGGTGTGATTGATGTACCTATTATATTAGCCGAGTTTATTTTGTTGTTAACATACCTCCGATGAAACAGAATGGCCTCAGTTTTATCGGAGTTAATGCTGATTTTCCATTTTTTACAATATTTTTCTATTAGTGTCGTGTGTGTTACTACTTCATTGAGTGCTTGTTGTGGGTCGTTATTTGTTGCGTAAATAGCTGTGTCGTCAGCATAGAGTGCTATTTGTGTGTTTGGGGTGGTGGGGATGTCATTGATGTAAATAATGTACAGGGTCGGCCCCAAAATTGACCCTTGTGTTACTCCAGCTTTGATTTTTAGACTGTCCGACAGAGAACCCCTCACATCGACCGCAAATGTCCTATTTGTTAAGTAGTTGTGTATTATTTTCGTAAGATACGCCGGAAATTCGTAAAACATTAGCTTATGCAGTAACCCGCTTACCCATACCTTGTCAAAGGCCTTTTCGTAGTCTAATAACACCATAAAGGTTACCTGTTTCTTGTTATAGCCAGTGATTATGTCCTTGGTGATACGGGCTACTTGTCCTGTTGTACTGTGATTTTTTCTAAAACCAAATTGTGAGTTTATTAAGATTCTTTTATTGTTTATGTGATTTTGTAGTCTTGTATTAATTATTTTTTCCACTATTTTACTTAGGGATGGGAGCAGGCTAACTGGTCTGTATCCATTAGGTGAGTTGGGGTTTTTGCCCGGTTTGGGAATGGGAGTAGTTATTGCATGTTTCCAGGAGTTGGGGAAGTATGAATGAATTAGGATTGCATTTATGATGTGATGGAATTGAACTATTGCTTACTGGGAGAAATTTTTAATTAAAATGTTGTTGATTTTGTCTTTACCAGGGGCTTTATTTGTTTTAAGCTTTAGTATCAGATTTTTGACTTCTGTGGGTGTAGTGCGATCGATGAGAGTATCATTCCTCTTAGCCAGCATATCTTTTAGTTTAGTTTCGGTTTCATGTTGTAGACTATTTTGCTGTGCGTTATTTTTGACTATATCATGATTGGTTACAAAAAATTTTGCAAGTAAATTAGCTTTTTCAGTGTCAGTTTGCGCAGTTGTGGTGTTTTGAGTAAGTGTCGGAATGGTAGAGTTTCTCTTTTAAAGGTATCTTGTCATCTTCCAGATGGAGTTATCGTTTGTGTTCAGTTGCTGTAGCTTTTTGGTCCACGTTTTGTTTCTGTGCATCCAAAGT
The DNA here is from genome assembly GCA_036346225.1 of Platerodrilus igneus. Taxonomy (NCBI): domain Eukaryota; kingdom Metazoa; phylum Arthropoda; class Insecta; order Coleoptera; family Lycidae; genus Platerodrilus; species Platerodrilus igneus. Next base: position 37,623 of record JARFIW010000164.1, read on the forward strand.
GCCCTTCTAATTTGTTTTGTCTGTGTGTCAAGATCATTCTTGTCTTGTTCATTACGTGTAGTTTGCCATCTCCTTCGTGTTTGGTTCTTTGTTCTAATTAACTGTAATATTTCGTTAGGTAGCGGAGTCGCATCGATGAGTATGCTTACATTTTTAATTGCCTCGCTTTTGGCATTTTCTATTGCATTAATTAATTTATTTACCTCATTATTAATTTGATTGGAGTTATTTATTGAACTGTTTATTGTTATTTGCTGATTGAGTACTGCCCTGTATTTCTTTCAGTCAGCATTAACGTAGTCAGGTTTTGAGCTTTTAGGTGTAGTATGCTTAGAATTAATTAGAGTAAAAATAACCGGGTTATGATCCGATGACAATTCTGTAGGAGAGAAAACATTTTGAACGCTATGTATATTTCTTAAGACTAAAATATCTATTGTCGTAGGTGTGCTATTATTAGTAGGAAAGTGTGTTTTACTGTTAGGAAATATAACTCTGGTATTTGAATTAACTGTTAGATCGAAAAGGGTTCTACCGTTTTTGTTAGAATGATGACAATTCCATGTTGTATGCTTAGCATTTAGATCCCCTACCAGTATCGATTTGTTACCTGCGTTCTGCAATGCACGAATATCTTGGTCTGTAAACTTGTTTGAAGGACTATTGTAAGCTGTTATAATGGTAGTGCCGTCGTTTAGCTTGAAGATTAAGAATTCAAGGGAGCTTTGAATGTTTACTGTTATTTGTGTTAACGCAATGTTGTTTTTAATAAGCGCTACAAGTCCTCCGTTACCTGCGGCTTTATCTTTTCTTAAAATATTAAAGTTTCTAAAGTTTATTTTATTTCTGGGGCCCAGTTTAGTTTCATTAATTAATATGATATCCAGCTTATACCTAGTTATAAATTCATTTAGCTCTGGGATTTTATTCCTAAGCCCGTTTGCGTTCCATGTGGCAACGAGAATTTTACTACCCATTAATTAAGTTTTGCACAAAAGTTTTTAAATGCAATGAACTTTGAAACGTTGTCATTACATTTCCGGAGTTCTTTGTTAAGTTCCCTAATTAGGCCTAACATTTTATCTATATCAATTAATTGCTCTAATTTTTGTACTTCGTCAACGAGTTCATGAAAGCCAGAGCCACTCACTTTTGTCGATGTATTTGCTAGTTGAATTGGTGATGTTGATTTCTTATTTGTGTTATCCCAAACACTAGTGGTTGGGGGTTTAGCCGGGATCTATATGGGCGCCGGGAAATCTTCTCTAGTCGGTATTTTATTATCTTGATTTTTGGAGGTGTTATTGAATTTCTTGCTATCTTTCTGGATTTGTTGTAGTTTCTCAATGTAGGAGGGGCACATCTCGCTGTTGGCTGGATGATTATCTCTACAATTAGCGCAGGTAGCTTCCATTTCTCTTGGTTTCTCGCATGTAAACGTGAAGTGTCCCTTGGCGCATTTCAAACACCTAGGGTTGGCATTGCAATTTGAAGCAGAGTGTCCCCATAATTGGCATCTATGGCACTGGACTATGGCTTTTTTGTTTTTATACTGTTCGAATCTTACTTTTGTATAATATAGGTATTTAACTGTCTCGTTAAATGCTTAGTTTTAATAGCATTTGTTGTAGTGAGCAGGTAGATTGGCGTTTTGGTATTTCTCATTAACGAGCAGTTAATTACTCTTATGTCATAGTCTGCTTCAAGTACTTTCTTGATCTCTTCTGCCTCGATTTTACCAGCTAAGCCATATATTACGTGAGTGTTTTTCTTTTCATCTTTATGGGTGAAAGTGTGAAATTCCGTGTCCTTAAGTATTTCAACAACTTTTTTATGATCTGCTTTTAGATGCGTGTATATGGTTACATTGTCTCTTGAGTTTTTAATATATAATTGTTCCTTGGTGTTGTTTTTAATGCAGTTTATAAACTCATGATGATTTTTAGTTTGACCGTGAATAACAATCGGCGGCATTTTCTGTTTTGTTTTGGGCCTAGAATTAGTTACTTTCTGGCTTCACGATGGTGTGTCTTCTTCCATCTCCTCTAATTCACCATCACTTAATGGATCATATCGATTTTTAATTTCAACAGTAGTGTTATCGAATTGATTTGCCTGCTTTCTACGCATTTTACTTACTTTATTGTCTTTGTCAGGAACAACCTTCCTCTTCTGCTTAACTATGAGTCCCGCAATTATTTGGGACTCATTTTTGTGTTCTAATATTTGATCCAACTTTCTTGACTAATGATTATTTTATATTAACACTAAAACTACTATTTACAATAAGTATCAGTGTGATACTTATCTATATTTACAATAATGCAGTAATCGCGAATAACTAGAACCGTAGAGCTTTATACGTCCGCTCGCTATGAAGCACGCAATTGAACTGAACGTTGAAAAGCACCAATCAATCAATCAACAAGATTTATTCAGAATATCTAAGTCTGTGAATAATGTACATAACAGTCAAATACAATATCTAAATATACTATAAAAGACTAAATTATGTACAATTATTTAGGTTTTCCATGTAACGAAGATTCCTGCAGCAGGAGCGGCTTACTCTTCAGTTGGATTAATGCACTAAGACGGAACCAACAGAATTTGGGATCTAGGTGTGGTCCAAAAAACATAAACGGATCTAACCTCGCTAGTCCGCGTTTACTGATGGTTGTCTTAATAACAGTGTCTTTCGGGTTACTTCGTTCTGTCCGAACTTCCATGCGATTCTAATTTTTGATCTGCTAATTGAGGAAAAACAATAAAACAAAAAACCTCATCTTTTGAGGTGTCCAAAAAAATTTGGAAACAATAACCTAAATACGTGTTTTGAAAATTGGTAAATTTTGATGGGTATATTTATGCTTATACTTTTTAGGTAAATTTCCTTGTCGGTATTTTGTTATGTCTAACATTAACGTGTTTCGTTTTTGTCTGTATGTAAAATTTTTGTGATGTCTTTTGTATGTGTTCGATTATTGTTTCCATGTTGGCTGTTTCGTGTAAGTCTTTAATTTTAGCGTATCGTCCTTCGTTTAGTATTAGTCTTAGGCATTTGTTCTGAAACCTTTGTAGTTTTTGTATGTGCGTTTTTGCTGCTCCGCACCATACAGGGGCAGCGTATGTGATTGTCGGTCTTATAATTGCAGTATACAAGAGTTTTTTATTTGTGATGTTCACTGTGCTATTTTTGGCTAATAAAACGTAAATTGCTTTAAGTAACACTATTGCTTTTGTGATTGATTTCTGGATATGATTCTGGAAGGTAAGTATTTTATCCAGGTGAACTCCTAGGTATTTAACAGTATCTTTTGGTGTAAATTCTTCTCCAAATAGAACCACCTGACGATCTAATTGATAATTTTTATATTTGCGATGAAATAGAATAGTTTCTGTTTTTAATGGATTTATAGAGATTTTCCATTTATTGCAAAATTTTTTAATTAACTTAACGTGTTTTTCAACTTTTTCTAGTGCTTGGTGTGGATCAGAAGAACTTAAATAAATTGCAGTATCGTCAGCATAAAGTGCAAGATTAGTATCATGTAACGTTGGCATGTCATTAATATAAATGCAATACAGCGTTGGTCCTAGGACCGATCCCTGAGGCACTCCTGCATTTATTTTAATTTGTTTTGAAAAAGCTCCACCTATTACTACCCTGTAACTACGTTTATTAAGATAATTATGTACAATATTTATAAGATAATTTGGGAATTTATATATAATTAGTTTATGTATAAGTCCTTTAATCCATACCTTATCAAAAGCTTTCTCATAATCTAACAGGGCCATGAACGTGATTTTATGTTCGTTAAATCCGTTGATAACATCGTTAACAATTCTGGCAGCTTGCCCTGTCGTACTATGGCCTTTTCTGAAACCAAATTGAATATTTTTAATTGTTTTATTTTTAGCCATATGATCGTTGATTCGTGTATTGATGACCTTCTCAACAATTTTGCTTAGCGATGGTAGTAAACTCACCGGTCTATAGCTTGTTGCCAATTTTGGATCTTTACCTGGTTTAGGAATGGGTGTCACTACAGCAACTTTCCAGGACACTGGAAAGTACGCACAGATTAAAATTGCATTAATTATATAATGTAACTGCACAACGGCTTTTTTTGATAAATTTTTAAGTAGAATGTTAGTAATGTTATCCTTACCAGGAGCTTTGTTAGTTTTTAAATTTTTAATAAAATTATTAATTTCAGAGGGTGATGTGTGTTGAACTGAGTTGCAATTTTGAAAACTTTGAATATTATCCATCTGCCTGTTTATTCTGGCTTCAATCTGATCATGAGTATCTTTATTGGGAATGGTGTTGTGATTGTTTTTAAATATTTCTGCTAACACGTTAGCTTTGTCAATGTCAGTTTCTGCATCTACAGAATTATGTGTCAGTGTTGGAATTGAGCGGGTTTTGTTTTTGAGATACTTGGCCATTCTCCAAATTGAATTGTCATTGACTTTAAGATTTTCTAACTTTACCTTCCAGTCCTTGTTTCTATAAACCCAGATTTTTCTGCGTACTATTTTTGTCAGTATATCAAGTTCCTTTTTGTCTTGTACCGAACGCGTCCTCTGCCACTTTTTACGTGCTTGATTTTTAGACTTTATACAATCTACAATTTCATTTGGCAACGGTTTTAACCCTTCTTTCAAGTGTACAATTTTAACTGATTTAGATTTTGCGATTTCTATTGCTCCTACAAATTTACTTAATTCATTGTTAATGTCGTTTGCACTTCTGATGTTGCTATTAATTTTTATGTTTTGATCTAGTAGTTTACGGTATTGTGTCCAGTTTGCGTTTTTGTAGTCAAATAGGGGTGCTTTATTGTTTGTTCGTATGTTCCGTAAAGTGAAAAGAATGGGATTATGGTCCGAGCTTAACTCAGCCGGGGAAGAGAGGCTTCTTAGATTTGGTACGTTATTTTCAATTATTATGTCTATTGTCGTCGGGGTCATGCCGTTAGTAGGGAAATGTGTTTTTGTATTCGTGAAGTGTATTGTGCTGTTCGAGCTTTGTGTGAATTTGTAAAGGGTATTTCCGTTCCTGTTGTTCTGGTGGCAGTTCCAAGTCGTGTGTCTAGCGTTTAAATCGCCCACAATAAGGGTTTTAGTCCCGATGCTTTGTAAAATTTTAAGGTCACCCATACTAAAATTGTTAGATGGACTATTGTATACTGCAATTATGTGTGTGTCGTCAGAAAGTTTAATAATTGCGTGATCAATTGAACAAATGGAATTTACCTTAATTTGTGTGAACTGAATATTTTTCTTAATTAATACTAAAATTCCCCCACCATGAACGGTTTTGTCTACCCTAACTATATTATAATTTCTAAAATTAATCTTTTTTTTATTATCTAATTTAGTTTCACTAATTAATAAAATATCTATATTAAGCCTAGTGATAAACTCTGCCACCTCTTGTACCTTATTTCTAAGTCCGTTTGCGTTCCAACTTGCAATTTTTATATCCCTATCCATTATTCTAATTTAGAACAAAAATTTCTAAAAGCTAAGAATTTAGCCAAATTATCTCCACACGTACTTAGTTCATTGTTAAGCTCTTTGACAAGCTGTAACATTTTGTCAACATCGATCAAATTATTTAATTTATTAATTTCCCCAATTAACTCATAAAATTAGCATCGCCTACCTTAGAGACTGATGTTTCTTGTTTAGGAGTTACGGCTGTCGACGGCTTGGTCCATGCGTTGGTAGCTGAGGGGTGCTGAAATCCACTTTGGAGTCGGAAAGTCTTCCTTCGTAGGAATTTTAGGGACTGATGTTGGTGCTTTTCGAGTGACTTTTTGCATGTCACTCAACTTCTGGACGTAGACCGGGCATTCAACATTATTTGCAGGATGTGCCCCACCACAGTTCACGCAAGTGGCATCGATTTCCTTCGATTTATCACATGTGTAGGTAAAATGTCCCATGGCACATTTAAGACATTTTGGCTTTGCATTGCAATTGGACGCTGAATGCCCTCATAACTGGCATCTGTGACACTGAATAATTATTTTCTTATTATGGTATTGCTCAAAACTGATTTTGGTGTGATATAGATATTTTACGGAATCGTTTAAATTTTTGGTTTTGATTGTATTTGCTGTTGTTATAATATACAATGGTACTTTTGTGGACTTCATTTGTGAGCACTGTAAAACTTTAATTCCATACAAGATGTTAAATTCGTTAATTATCTCGTCGCTTTCAATTTGATCAAATAGACCATGGATTACATGGGTATTGCGCTTTTCATCTTTATAACTATACGTATGGTATTCAGTATCACGTAGCAATTCAGTTACGCGCTTATAGTCTTCTTTCAGGTGGGTGAAAATTGTAAGCATGTCTTTACCGTACTTGATATAAAAATTTTCTTTTATCTTCGATTTAAGGATGTTTACTAGACCTTTATGATTTTCGGTTGTACCATGTATAACAATGGGTGGCATTTTGATCTTCTAAAAGGTAGGTTCTGCTCGTTGGGAAGTTATTTCATTCTTGTGTGCATCGGAATTTAGGAAAATTTCCTCTTCAATTATTTCCATTGAAGGATCAACTAATGGCGCAAACTTGTTTTTTAATTCAATTCCGGCTGTACAGGTAGTCAGAGCTAGTTTTTTGGGCATTTTTGATACACTATTATTCGCCTGACTCGATTTACGTTTATTTGAATTTATTAAACCCGCAACGATTTGCGTGTCATGTTGATTATCAACTCCGCATTCCGGAATCTTTGTCTATATAGTAAATACTTAAATTACGGACAAACTACACTAATACTTAACTAGATAATATCACTAACAACTCTTTATTAATAACTAGAAATAAATATGTACAAAATTTCATTATAAAAGCACGTACGATTCGGAGCGCACCGAAACACGTCCACCTCGTACGGAGCTTCTCAGATGACTGATTGAAAAGCACCGGTTCTCGTTCCGCATCACCCAATGCCGTCGTTGCCAGCAGTGGTCTCATGCCACTGGGAACTGCCGTGGCATCATCAAATGCGTGAAATGTGCACTGGAGCACTGGACCTATCAATGCACAAAGTCTAGAGACCTGCCAGCCAAGTGTGCAAATTGTATCAGAGCACATCCAGCCAGCAGCAAAAACTGTCCTGTATACACTAAAATAGTACAAAAACTCAGAGATAAAGAGGAAAACAACAAACCTGGAACTAAGCACATCAAAAGTGCAATACCAAATATAAGAAGTAACCAACAATTTCCTGCAATGAGAGCAATTGCACCGGCCCCAACGACAAACCCATGGGAGAAAGTCCGTCAAAAAGAAGCGTCTCAAATAGAAGCAAACGAGAAAACTGAAGTAACGGAGTTTCAGCAACTAATACAGGAAATTGGAAAGCTGAATTCGCTAATTAATGTAAATAGCATGCTGAAAGCTGTGAAGGACCTAAATGCGGTATTAACTACTTGCAAAACTGCGTTCGACAAGTTTACCGCATTCAACAATTTCGCTATGAATCTAAATAATTATGGATTGTAGGTTAAAAATAGCAACGTGGAATGCAGATGGTACAATTAGTAAATTAGGAGAATTAATACAATTTGTAAGTAAGAATAATATAGACATAATGTTAGTTAATGAGACCAAACTGAAAAAGACTCATAAAATTAAAATTAGGGGCTTTACCATAGTGCGCAGAGATGGACCGAATGACAGGGGTCAGGCAGGTGTTATGATAGCAATTAAAAACAATATACCCCATAGTGTAGTGAATATAGACAACATTAGTTTAGAGACATTATGTATTAAATTAGTGAATAATGTATATATAGTATGTGCATATAACTCTCCTAGAAATAATTTTACCCGTAGTGACTTGGACAAGATCTTTAGTGTAAATAAAAAAGTAGTGTTAGTGGGCGATTTAAACGCCAGACATTACAGTTGGAATTGTCATAGGAACAATAGAAACGGTATAACGTTACGCGAATATGCCAATAACAACAGCTTGAAAGTGCTTTTTCCGGATGGTGCGACACACTACCCATGGAACGGAACCACGTCCACCACAATAGACCTAATCGTAGCAAAAAATATTCGAGAATTAATAGAACCTAAATCACTAGGGGAACTGCAATCGGATCACAATCCAGTAACATTTAGCCTTGGCTACAACCTACACCAACAAATTAAAATTAAAATTCGGTCCTATAAAAAGACAAACTGGCAACGCTTCAGGTCAGAGCTGGATAGGAAAATACAAATTGTACAAGATTTTCACAATGAACAAATTTTAGAAAAATGCATCGCGAGTTTTACAAATATAATCACAAAAACTGTCCAAAAGTTCACCTCAGAGATAACAATAGATCCCACAAAAGATAAACTTCCAGACACAATCCTAAGGGCTATAAAATGCCGAAATGTGATAAGAAAACGATGACAGCAAACAACCGATCCACTATCAAAAATACAGCTAACAGAAGCAAACAAAGAAATCAAGAGCCTGATTAAAGAGCACCGTAACAAAATCTGGACAGAAAAATTAATTAACCTAAAACCTCAAGACAATACACTTTGGAAGGTATCAAAATTGCTACGTAAAACATTCGAACCCATGCCGATACTAACAGCTAACAATGTAGAATATGGCACAGACAAAGAAAAAGCAGATATTCTGGCAGAACAATTTTCAAGAGTACACATACTGGAACCGGACGATAAACGCCATGAGAAAATCACAATCGCAGTGAACGAGTTTAGACAGCAAACAGAAAACTATTGCATTCCAGAGAACACGCTACAAGACATTTTCACAAATCCACAAGAAATTCGGACCATTATCAAAACACTACCAAATAATAAAGCTCCGGGGATGATACGATACAAAATATAGTTATAAAAAATTTCTCACAGAAAGCAATCGTACAACTCATGTATATAATAAATGGCATCTTCAAATTGCAATACTTTCCACATAAATGGAAAATCGCATTAGTAGTACCAATACTAAAAACAGGAAAGAACCATGCCGACATTACAGGATACCGCCCGATCAGCTTGCTGTCAACCCTAGGAAAACTAACCGAAAAAATCATTCTAAAACGCATCAATAAACTAGAAACCACCATTAAAACCACTCAGCACTCTCAATTCGGATTTAAATGTAAACATAGTACAACCCAACAAGTAGTGCGTATCGTAAATGACGTAATCACAAACTTCAATAAAAACAAAGTTACCACGATGGTACTACTTGACATCCAAAAGGCATTTGATAAGGTGTGGATCGACGGACTAATTTACAAACTCATAAAATTAAAATTACCTAAATACTTAATTAAATTAATATACTCGTATATATCAGATCGAAAATTTACTGTAAAAATCAATCAAGCTAGATCTTCAATCAAAACCATCAACTCCGGCGTACCGCAAGGATCTATCCTAGGACCGAAAATTTTTACAATGTTTCTCCACGATTTGCCCGAGTTTCCTAAAACCACAACCTCGCTGTTTGCAGATGACACGGCAATATATGCTCACTCTGACTGTGCAATTATCAGCAGTCAGCAAACCCAGTTTCATCTGCATATCTTGGAAGATTTTTACAAAATGTGGAAAATATCACTAAACCCGGAAAAGACGGAAACCATTATCTTCACTAAAAAGTATACCAATTCGAAAATCTTCAAAAAAATTAAACTAAACAATGTCAACGTAAAAGAATCAGAAACGGTGAAGTACCTAGGAGTACACCTAGACAAAAGGATAAACTTCAAAGAGCACATCAAGAGAAGTATTATGAAAGGATATGCCAGCGTAAAATCCTTGTACCCACTACTAGCGAAAAACAGTACTCTTTCATTAAAAAACAAAAGACTAATATATACTGCGATCATAAGACCAACAATTACATATGCCGCTCCGGTCTGGTGTAAAGCAAGTCACACAGCACTATTGCCAATGCAACGTTTCCAAAATAAGTATCTTCGCTTAATTACAGGCAGAGATAGATATACACGGATAACGGAATTACACGAACAAGCAGATCTTGAACATATCAAAACTTACATTGACCGGATTTCACAGCAATTCTACACAACACAGCTCAGTGGAAACCCACTACTGAAGAATATCACCAAGATCCGAAAATATTACACAGACTTAAAACTTAAACATAAACTCACCTATCAAAATCTTCCAATATTCCAAGAATGACGAAACTGACGCAACAAAAAGCCAAATGGCTGAACTTAGAAGCAGGTTTTTGATTTACTTTTCCTGCTAAAAGAACACAAATATGACAAAACCTTATCGCAAATACTACAAGCAGTTAATCTATTGCAAAGCATCTCAGCTCTAAAACCACTGGTAAATGAAGAAAAGAAAAAAGAATGGTATGTCCAGAAAGATAGGAACATTCTGAACTATCTCAAAAATGCATATATTAATCCTCTGTTATACTCGACATGTAGATATATATCGTTATGTACAAATGTTAAATAGATTGTTTTGAATTGAATTGGTTCTCGTCCGATCACCGAAGTTAAGCAACGTTGGGCACGGTCAGTACTTGGATGAGTGACCGCTTGGGAACACCGCGTGTCGTTGTCTTTTTTATCTTTTTACGCTGGATTATCGTGATTTACCCTGAATTTGTAATTTTTATTAAAACCACACAACCCCTACTTTATTTGAAACTGATACAGCCCCTTTTTTCAGGTATTAAGAGCTCCGAGAGGTTGCAGGACAAATTCGCGACTTTATACACAGCATCCGGCAACCCTTCACGATATGTGACCATTTAAATATCCGATTCGCATATCACATAAAGGGGCGAAAGCGACAGCCGTGTGCATTTATTGGAGATCGCACGTTTACAGAGTTAAGCACCTCTCGCTCTGGTCAGTACTTGGGTGGGTGGACCCGGGTTTTTTTTTAGCAACGTACCTATACATATAGCAGTTGCAGGGCCGTGTACTATATCTCGACATGGAAGTAAATAATTTTTTAACAATCCCGTACACGAGTTCAATGCAAGTTTCGGTGCTGCGTATGATTTTCGTAAAGGATGGTACATCATCTCATGCAGCTGAAATTGAATTTGCAAAAGAGGGTGCTCGCTATGATATAAGTATTATCTCGCCTTTCGGTCCACTTCTCGGCCGTCGTATATTAAATTTTCGAGTAATTTTAAGAAAACGCGGAGTTCGAATATTTGCTAGGTGCATCCGCATAAGCACTTTACCACGATGAAAAGCACCAACAACAACAACAACAATACATATATATTTAACATAATTACAATACATAAACAGTACACAACAAAACAAATATTACAAAATATTTACATTTTAGGCTATGTACCGGTTTTAACACTTACGGAAATATGGCGGTTCCTACAACTGCAGCCGCTTACCCGCCAGTTTAATTATTACATTGAGACTAACCCACAGACAATCAGGAAACATGGGGTGGCCCAAAAAACTGTAGCGGATCCATCGACGCATGACCAAGATGCTGAGGGACGTCAATAACCAATGTCAGTGCGGTGCCAATCCATTAAAGGTATAGTGCGATGCCATATTTCAATGATGGAATAGAGGAAAAATTTACATTAAAAAAAACCTCAACCTGTGGAGTAATAAGATTTAGGGTAGTCATGTTGTGGTCTTGATATTAAGTTTTAGAAGGGGTCTCAAAAATGGGAAGTCTCTGATAGGGAAACTTATGCTTATAATTAGCAGGGAGGTTGATGCTTCTGATTTTGGTTAGTTGGCTAATTAGCTTATTACCTTTAACCTTTCGTGATTGCACATAGAATTTCTGCGACTGTGTTTTTATAAACTCATCTATGGTTTTAATTTTTGCATCATTATGTAAATCCTTGATTTTTTCGTAGCGCCCTTTGTGTAGTATTAACCGCAGGCATTTATTTTGCAGTCTTTGAATTTTTTGCACATGAGTTTTAGTAGCCCCACACCAGATGGGAGCTGCATAAGCGAGCGTGGGACGAATCATGGAGGTATATATCAGTTTTTTTATTTTTCCAGCTCATTGGACTCTTTAGTGACAAAGGAACATAGACTTGTGTTAATAATATTATTGCTTTACTTATGGATTTTTCTATGTGTATTTTAAAAGTTAATTTTTGATCAAGGTGAATCCCAAGATATTTCACGCAATCTTTAGGTATCAGTTGCACTCCTAGAATTTCGGCTGCTCGGTTTAATTTATTATTTTCGTATTTCCGGTGGAATAGTATTGTTTCAGTTTTTGTAGAGTTAATGTCAATTTTCCATTTCGTACAGTAATCATCCATAAGCTTTGCATACTCTTCGACCAGAAGGAGTGCCTGTTGAGGGTCAGCAGCCGATGCATATACTGCCGTATCATCGGCGTATAACGCTATTTTTGCGTTGTTTGTTGTTGGTATGTCATTGATATAAATTGTGTATAATGTTGGGCCGAGAACAGATCCTTGAGGCACTTCTGCTTGAAAATGAACGTCTTTGTACAAAGAGTTTCCTATTGCAACCATATACTTCCTATCAGTAAGATAGGAGAGGATGGTTTTGATTATGTAGTTAGGGAATTTATAGGCGATCAGTTTATGGAGTAGACCCTTGATCCATACTTTGTCAAAAGCCTTCTCTTAATCCAGAAGCGCCATAAATGTAACTTTGTGCTCATTAAAATTGTAGACAATATCATTCACAATTCCAGCAACCTGCCCTATTGTGCTATGTTTTTGCCTGAAACCAAATTGCGTGTCTTTTAAGATCTTATTTTTGCGAAGGTGTGTTTGCATTCGTGTGTTAATTATTTTCTCTACAATTTTACTGAGCAATGGAAGTAGGCTAACCGGTCTGTAGCTGCTAGGTAGTTTGTGGTCTTTTCCCTGTTTAGGGATGGGAGTAACTAAAGCTGTCTTCCAGGATTTGGGAAAATACGAACAAACTAAAATTGCGTTAATTATGTAATTTAATTGAACTATGGTTTTTTTGTGAAAAGTTTTTAATTAATAGATTAGGTATTTTATCCTTGCCCGGTGCTTTGTTAGTAGTAAGTTTTTTGATGATGTCTTTAATTTCTGTGGGGGAGGTACGTTGAATTTGACTGTTAATCTGGGAAGATCTGATGTTAGCTAGCTCCTCATCTACTTCTCTTTCAATTTGATCATGCGTGAGATTATTTTGTATTATGGAATGATTGGTGCTAAATACATCAGCAAGAGCGTTAGCTTTATCAATGTTACTTTGAGCTGATGTACCATTGTGAATTAAGGTTGGAATTGACGTGTTTCTATTTTTTAAATATTTAGACATTCTCCAAATAGAATTATCATTAGGGTTGAGCTTAATTAGTTTTTCTGTCCAAGTCTTATTTCTGTATAACCAAATTGCTCTCCTTACTTGTTTAGTCAGCATGTCTAGCTCCTTTTTACACTGTTCTCTGTTAGTGATTTGCCATTCCTTACGCACCCGATTCTTTTGTTTGATCATCTGTATTATTTCCGTGGGTAAAGGTGTAATTCCGTCTTTCAAAAGGACAGTGTTAATTGCTTCCGCTTTCGCCTCATCGACCGCCTTCAAGAGCTTAGCAATTTCATTATTAATTTGACATGGGTTATTTATTTCTCGATTGATTTTTACACGCTGATTCAGTTCCTCCCTAAACTTGACCCAGTTGGCGTTTTTAAGATCTAATATGGGCGTTTGATTATTTATTTTAGTTCCGCTTTGCAGTGTAAAAATTACTGGATTGTGGTCAGAGCTAAGTTCTGCAGGGGCTGTTATGTTTTTAATACTAGGAATGTTCTTAACTACCAATATATCGATGGTTGTCGGTGTAGTCTTATTGTTCGGGAAATGGGTGTGCGTGCTTGGATACAGCACTTTCGTATTAGAATTTACGGTTAGATTGTAAAGGGTCCTTCCGTTGCGGTTATTTTGGTGACAGTTCCATGAAGAATGCTTAGAATTTAAATCACCTGCTATGATTGATTTATGACCTACGCTTTGCAGAATCTTTACATCCTGTTCGCTGTAAATATTTAAAGGGTTGTTGTACACTGCAACTATATTTACATCATTATTATTTAACTTAAAAATAATGTGTTCAATGGAGCTTTGAGGGTTTACTTACATTTGTGTGAATGGAATGTTGTTTTTAACTAGTACTAAGAGGCCTCCACTGCCAACATTTTTATCTTTTCTAATTAAATTAAAGTTCTTAAAATTAATCTTATTCCTAGCTCCTAACTTAGTTTCGCTGATTAATAGTATATCGATTTTTAAACTATTTACAAATTCATGAACTTCTGAAATTTTATTCTTTAAGCCATTTGCGTTCCAGACAGCAATATTAAGGTCGCTACCCATTAATTTAGCTTATCGCAAAAGTTTCTGAAAGCCATGAATTTGGCTATATTGTCCCCACAGGTTAGCAGGACAGCGTTAAGCTCTTTAACAAGACCTAACATTTTATTTATATCAATTAATTGATCCAATTTGTGCATTTCACTAATTAACTCATAGAAATTGGCATCGCTTACCTTTTGTCCTACGGGCTTTGATTGCGTTGCAGGTTCATGTTGGTTCTGTGGTTTGTTCCATGCATTAACTGTCGGTGGTTTCGCCGGGACCCATTTAGGAGCTGGGAAATCTTGTGGAGTAGGTACTTTATTGGGTGTTGTAGTAGAAGACAGAACTGATTTCTTATTACCTTGTAATTGTTTAATTCTAAGTATGTATGCAGGGCATTCTATGTTGTTGGCAGGGTGTGCCCCGCCGCAATTTACACATGTGGCATCGGTGTCCTTTGGCTTTTCACATGTAAATGTAAAATGTCCTTTAGCGCATTTAAGGCATTTGGGGTTAGCGTTACAGTTGGATGCGGAGTGACCCCAAAGTTGACAACGATGACATTGAATAATTAGCCTTTTGTTTTTGTACTGCTCAAATCGAACTTTGGTGTGATAGAGGTATTTGACGGCGTCATTAAGATGCTTAGTTTTTATTGTGTTCGAAGTGGTTAATAAATATAGAGATTCTTTTGTGTTTTTCATAAGCGCACATTTTAGGACCTTGATACCATAAATTATTTCAAGCTCGCTTTAAACTTCTTCTGCGCCTATCTTGCCTGCTAACCCATAAATGACATGCGTGCTTCTTTTATCGTCTTTGTGCGTGTATGTATGAAATTCTGTGTCCTTTAGCATTTCAGTGACTTTTTTGTGATCCTCCTTGAGGTGTGTAATAATGGTTATAGAATCCTTACTGTTTTTAACATAAAAGGTTTCAGAAACTTTAGCTTTAATACACTTGATAAACTCCAGGTGATTCTCTGTTTTTCCATGTATTACGATGGGAGGCATTTTGAGTTTTCTCGGATTATCAGCTGGTGCTTCCGTGTTATTAATTATAGAAGTTTCCTCTTCCATTACATTGCTCAAAGGAGTAAATCTATTGCTCAACTCAATTGACTTAATATTGCCACTTGATGTTCCTTTTTTATGCATTTTGCGGGAGCTGCTTTCATCCAACTGGTTAACTTTCCTTTTATGCGATGTTATGAGCCCAGCTATTGCTAGGGACTCATTTAAATGAGCTTCTTCCGAAGGCACTGTGGTTGCTTCGTTAATTTGATTTATAGTTGTAGCACATATATATTTAATAAACAATATACCACTTAGCTACAACAAGGTAGAATTTTAATTTTCAACAGCGTATAAACCGCTAAACTGATCTTAGCTTCTAACGTACGAATTTAAGCGCTACTGAGAAACACGTCTGCTCGCTACCGCGCCAACAAGCAGACTGACGTTGAAAAGCACCAACAACAACAACAAAGACTTTTATTTAACATATTTACAATATTTGAGTATGCACATAACAAACTAAAAACCACAAGATTTGAAGCCTATCTATGTACAAATTTATTTACAATGTGGTTTGTAAAGGTTCCTGCGAAATGCCGCTCACCCTTAAGTATGAGTTTTTCATCTAGCTGTCTACAAGGGTTTTAGTGCAAGGTGTGATCCCGAAAAATGGTTGTGGGAACCAACGCGCATGCCTAAGGTTTTTGCAGATGCTTTGAGTGATGTCTGTGCGGTTGCTCCAGTTACGGTGATGAGTTTCTTGGCTTTCATGAGTCAGTTGTGGAAAAAACCTCATCTTTTGCAGTAACGATCTGTACTTGTGAAATTAAAAGGTGCTATTAAAAATAGGCAGGCCATTATAGGGATACTTATGTTTATAGCTAGGTGGAAGACTGTTATATCTTAAATTGGTGAGATTCCGGAGAAATCTGTTTTTGGATTTTCTGGTTTGTTCAAAAAAACTTTGTGCCTGGGTATCAATGAGTTCCTGGATTGTTTGTATTTCCGCTTCTGCATGTAAATCTCTGATTTTTTCGTACCTCCCTTTGTGTAGTACCAAGCGAAGGCATTTATTTTGCATTCTCTGAAGTTTTTGTACTTTGGTTTTTGCTGCACCACACCAGACAGGAAATGCATACAGAAAAGTGGGTCGGATAATAGTTGAATAGATTAGTTTTTTATTTTTAGGACTGACTGTACTTTTGAGAGACAATAGCGAATACAGGTTTATGAGCATAACTAGTGCTTTTTTGGCTGCAAGTTCTATGTGTGACTTGAAGGTGAGGCGTGAGTCTAGCTGTACCCCAAGATATTTGACAGTTTGTGTGGGTGTGATTAATGTACCTATTATATTAGCCGAGTTTATTTTGTTGTTAACATACCTCCGATGAAACAGAATGGCCTCAGTTTTATCGGAGTTAATGCTGATTTTCCATTTTTTACAATATTTTTCTATTAGTGTCGTGTGTGTTACTACTTCATTGAGTGCTTGTTGTGGGTCGTTGTTTGTTGCGTAAATAGCTGTGTCGTCAGCATATAATGCTATTTGTGTGTTTGGGGTGGTGGGGATGTCATTGATGTAAATAATGTACAGGGTCGGCCTCAAAATTGACCCTTGTGGTACTCCAGCTTTGATTTTTAGACTGTCCGACAGAGAACTCCTCACATCGACCGCAAATGTTCTATTTGTTAAGTAGTTGTGTATTATTTTCGTAAGATACGCCGGAAATTCGTAAAACATTAGCTTATGCAGTAACCCGCTTACCCATACCTTGTCAAAGGCCTTTTCGTAGTCTTATAACACCATAAAGGTTACCTGTTTCTTGTTATAGCCAGTGATTATGTCCTTGGTGGTACGGGCTACTTGTCCTGTTGTGCTGTGATTTTTTTTAAAACCAAATTGTGAGTTTATTAAGATTCTTTTATTGTTTATGTGATTTTGTAGTCTTGTATTAATGATTTTTTCCACTATTTTACTTAGGGATGGGAGCAGGCTAACTGGTCTGTATCCATTAGGTGAGTTGGGGTTTTTGCCCGGTTTGGGAATGGGAGTAGTTATTGCATGTTTCCAGGAGTTGGGGAAGTATGAATGAATTAGGATTGCATTTATGATGTGATGAAATTGAACTATTGCTTTCTGGGAGAAATTTTTAATTAAAATGTTGTTGATTTTGTCTTTACCAGGGGCTTTATTTGTTTTAAGCTTTAGTATCAGGTTTTTGACTTCTGTGGGTGTAGTGCGATTGATGAGAGTATCATCCCTCTTAGCCAGCATATCTTTTAGTTTGGTTTCGGTTCCATGTTGTAGACTATTTTGCTGTGCGTTATTTTTGACTATATCATGATTGGTTACAAAAAATTTTGCAAGTAAATTAGCTTTTTCAGTGTCAGTTTGCGCAGTTGTGGTGTTTTGAGTAAGTGTCGGAATGGTAGAGTTTCTCTTTTTAAGGTATCTTGTCATCCTCAAGATGGAGTTATCGTTTGTGTTCAGTTGCTGTAGCTTTTTGGTCCACGTTTTGTTTCTGTGCATCCAAAGTGCCCTTCTAATTTGTTTTGTCTGTGTGTCAAGATCATTCTTGTCTTGTTCATTACGTGTAGTTTGCCATCTCCTTCGTGTTTGATTCTTTGTTCTAGTTAACTGTAATATTTCGTTAGGTAGCGGAGTCGCATCGATGCGTATGCTTACATTTTTAATTGCCTCGCTTTTGGCATTTTCTATTGCATTAATTAATTTATTTACCTCATTATTAATTTGATTGGAGTTATTTATTGAACTGTTTATTGTTATTTGCTGATTGAGTACTGCCCTGTATTTCTTCCAGTCAGCATTAACGTAGTCAGGTTTTGAGCTTTTAGGTGTAGTATGCTTAGAATTAATTAGAGTAAAAATAACCGGGTTATGATCCGATGACAATTCTGTAGGAGAGAAAACATTTTGAACGCTATGTATATTTCTTAAGACTAAAATATCTATTGTCGTAGGTGTACTATTATTAGTAGGAAAGTGTGTTTTACTGTTAGGAAATATAACTCTGGTATTTGAATTAACTGTTAGATTGAAAAGGGTTCTACCGTTTTTGTTAGAATGATGACAATTCCATGTTGTATGCTTAGCATTTAGATCCCCTACGAGTATCGATTTGTTACCTGCGTTCTGCAATACACGAATATCTTGGTCTGTAAACTTGTTTGAAGGACTATTGTAAGCTGTTATAATGGTAGTGCCGTCGTTCAGCTTGAAGATTAAGAATTCAAGCGAGCTTTGAATGTTTACTGTTATTTGTGTGAACGCGATGTTGTTTTTAATAAGCGCTACAAGTCCTCCATTACCTGCGGCTTTATCTTTTCTTAAAATATTAAAGTTTCTAAAGTTTATTTTATTTCTGGGGCCCAGTTTAGTTTCATTAATTAATATGATATCCAGCTTATACCTAGTTATAAATTCATTTAGCTCTGGGATTTTATTCCTAAGCCCGTTTGCGTTCCATGTGGCAACGAGAATTTTACTACCCATTAATTAAGTTTTGCATAAAAGTTTTTAAATGCAATGAACTTTGAAACGTTGTCATTACATTTCCGGAGTTCTTTGTTAAGTTCCCTAATTAGGCCTAACATTTTATCTATATCAATTAATTGCTCTAATTTTTGTACTTCGTCAACGAGTTCATGAAAGCCAGAGCCACTCACTTTTGTCGATGTACTTGCTAGTTGAATTGGTGATGTTGATTTCTTATTTGTGTTATCCCAAACACTGGTGGTTGGGGGTTTAGCCGGGATCCATTTGGGCGCCAGGAAATCTTCTCTAGTCGGTATTTTATTATCTTGATTTTTGGAGGTGTTATTGAATTTCTTGCTATCTTTCTGGATTTGTTGTAGTTTCTCAATGTAAGAGGGGCACATCTCGCTGTTGGCTGGATGATTATCTCCACAATTAGCGCAGGTGGCTTCCATTTCTCTTGGTTTCTTGCATGTAAACGTGAAGTGTCACTTGCGCATTTCAAACACCTAGGGTTGGCATTGCAATTTGAAGCAGAGTGTCCCCATAATTGGCATCTATGGCACTGGAACTATGGCTTTTTTGTTTTTATACTGTTCGAATCTTACTTTTGTATAATATAGGTATTTAACTGTCTCGTTAAATGCTTAGTTTTAATAGCATTTGTTGTAGTGAGCAGGCAGATTGGCGTTTTGGTATTTCTCATTAACGAGCAGTTAATTACTCTTATGTCATAGTCTGCTTCAAGTTCTTTCTTGATCTCTTCTGCCTCGATTTTACCAGCTAAGCCATATATTACGTGCGTGTTTTTCTTTTCATCTTTATGGGTGAAAGTGTGAAATTCCGTGTCCTTAAGTATTTCAACAACTTTTTTATGATCTGCTTTTAGATGCGTGTATATGTTTACATTGTCTCTTGATAATCTATAGGAACACTGTGGCACGATTTAAATAAAATTAAATAAAAACCCTTAACCACAAAAAATATTTAAATTACTAAAAACGTATTTCGACCACTATGTGGCCATCATCAGTAGGAAAAAAAAAAGAGCTGTGAATTGTCGATTCACTTGTTTGTTGTTGAGAACACCAGCCTGCGGGTGAGGAGAATATCCTCGATAGTGTTTAAAGCAACAATATAGTAAATTATAGGTTGGGAAGGTTCACTTCAGCCTAAGTGGTGAGGAGAATATCCTCTGAAGTGTTCCAGAACAACAGCTCTTTTTTTTTCCTACTGATGATGGCCACCTAGTGGTCGAAATACGTATTTAGTAATTTAAATATTTTTTGTGGTTAAGGGTTTTTATTTAATTTTATTGTCTCTTGAGTTTTTAATATAAAATTGTTCCTTGGCGTTGTTTTTAATGCAGTTTATAAACTCATGATGATTTTTAGTTTGACCGTGAATAACAATCGGCGGCATTTTCTGTTTTGTTTTGGGCCTAGAATTAGTTACTTTCTGGCTTAACGATGGTGTGTCTTCTTCCATCTCCTCTAATTCACCATCACTTAATGGATCATATCGATTTTTAATTTCAACAGTAGTGTTATCGAGTTGATTTGTCTGCTTTCTACGCATTTTACTTACTTTATTGTCTTCGTCAGGAACAACTTTCCTCTTCTGCTTAACTATGAGTCCCGCAATTATTTGGGACTCATTTTTGTGTTCTAATATTTGATCCAACTTTCTTGACTAATGATTATTTTATATTAACACTAAAACTACTATTTACAATAAGTATCAGTGTGATACTTATCTATGTTTACAATAATGCAGTAATCGCGAATAACTAGAGCCCTAGAGCTTTATACGTCCACTCGCTATGAAGCACGCAGCTGAACTGAATGTTGAAAAGCACCGGTTCTCGTCCAGTCTCATCGCGAGCCCGTTAGAGTACGGAGCTTTAGAAAACTGCTCGCTGTAATTATACAGTTAGCATTCATAATTAAATTGTAGCAGTGAAAACTCTATAGTGCAGTAGGTTATTTATAATGTAGTGCTGTAAGTGTAATTAGTCATAAATAATTAGTGTAAACCTAATTTTAAGTAGAGAGAGGACTCATTTTTAAAATACAATAGGCGTTAATGAAAATTGGTAAATCGAAAAAACACGTTAGCGGTAGCAATCATATAATAAATAATTTGGGAAAAGTGGCAATTAGAGCAGAGATTAACAATCTCAGTGCTCTGATCAAACGTAGAAATGCATTGCAAGAGGAATGTAGTAAACCGGAAACCACTTCAAGTTTGCAGCTCGACACTGAAATCGCAACGCAGGTAAAGCAAGCAGAATACAACCCCCATAAATAGAAGTGCGAACGACCTCTTGAAAACAGCAGCATACACCTACAATGAATCACCTGCAGAAATGTCTAAAGCTGACGATACAAAACCTGCTTTCATGAATAATTTTAAAATGAGGGCGAGTGCAAACAATGAAGTCGATGCTGACGGGTTCAGCAAACCTAAAAAATTTGTCAAATTTTAGTGATAAATCGAATAAGTTAGATCTGATATCAGGTAATAGATATGATTTATTATGCACGCAAGAAGAACACGAAGATACGGATAAAAATATGGACTGCTGTTCCGAAAGTGATAGTAACAGCGTACATGAAACAACCGAATTTACAAGTAAACCACGTAATACCAAACCACCACCACCTATAGTAATTCACGGTAAAGCACTAAACCACAGGCAATTAGTAACCAATATTAATAGCAAGCTAAATAAAGGATTCACAATAAAATATACAGCAAGTAATACCAACATATTTATAAATGACAGGGACGAACGCAAGGAATTTATTAAGTACATGGAGGCTGAAAATGCAGAATTCCACACATTTTCAGATTTTGAAGAGAAGTCGCACGCTTTCGTACTCAGAGGGTTAACAAGTGATGTGGAACCCGAAGACATCATACACGAATTAAAAACTAAAAACATCCCTGTAACTAATTGTTACAGAATGAAAACAAGGGTAACGCCGCTGTTCTTAATTATAACTACAAATGTTATCACCCTTAAAAAAATCCAGCAAGATGTCAGAAGTGTGGCATATACTCACATAACGTGGGAGAGACAACACAACAAAAAACGACTAACCCAATGCAGAAGGTGTCAGCAATGGTCTCACGCCACCGGCAATTGCAGAGGGACTATCCGTTGCGTAAAATGTGCCGGGGAGCACTGGACCTACACTTGCACAAAAACAAGAGACACGCCAGCAAAATGTGCAAACTGTAGAGGCTCACACCCAGCGAGCAGTGAAGAGTGTCCAGAATATATTAAAATAGTGCGAAAAATCACCGAAAAGGCTAATAAACCAACATCAAACCCCACATCTACAGCCGAAGCACAAGTTATACCGGATATCAGAAACCGTACACAATTCCCTAGCATGACAACATCCGTTAATCCATGAAAAACTCAACAGACACAACAAACTACTACAGTACAAACTTCAACAGGCAAGGACAGTACAGTAGAGTTCCAAGAATTAATAACTGAACTAGGTGAGTTAAACGCATTAATTAACGTTAAAGGTATGTTAAAAGCAGTGAGAGATTTAAATGCGGTTTTAAAAGGATGTAAAACCTCATTGGAAAAATTCAACGCGTTTAACAACTTCGCACTAGGACTGGACAAGTATGGATTATAAAACAAAAATAGTTAGCTGGAATGCAGACGGGTTGCTAAGTAAATTAGGACAATTAATCCACTTTATAAAATCGTATGAAATAGATGTAGTACTGTTAAATGAAACTAAATTAAAAAATTCACAAAAAGTAAAGATAAAGGGCTACACGATTTTGCGTAAAGATAGCATGAATAATACAGGACAAGGTGGAGTAGCTATAGTAGTTAAAAATAATGTCCGGTATAGTGAAGTGAAAATTCCCCAGAACAGTTTACAAACTATAGGTATAAAATTAGTGAACAATACATTTTTAATCTGTGCGTATAATTCCCCCCAAAACAATTTTAGTGAAATAGACCTTAGAAATTTAGTTAGTGTAAATAGTAAAGTAATATTAGTTGGTGATGTAAATGCAAGACATTACACGTGGAATTGTCACGTAAATAATCGTAATGGACTGACCTTACGAGAATTTGCGAACAAAAGTAATGTGGAAATAATCTATCCCGACACCCCCACATTGTACCCATGGAACGGCACAACTCCTACGACGTTAGACTTACTTGTAGTTAAAAACATCAGAGAGACAATCACTCCAAAATCACTACCAGAACTAGCATCAGATCATAATCTCGTTCTTTTTGAAATAACCACAAAACCACCACCAGCCACAGCGATTAATGTGAGATCCTACAAAGAAACAGACTGGAAAAAGTTCCGGAAATACCTAGACGAAAATATTGTGTTAATAACAAGTTTTGACACCTCTAAGAGCTTGGAAAATGCAGTAGAAAAATTCACCAAACTACTACAAAAAACAGTTCATAAGTATAGTAAAATAATTAAAGTCAACCCATGTAAAGATGACCTGCCGCAAGATATAAAGGACACAATAAAAATGAGAAACAGAATAAGGAAGAGTTGGCAACAAACAGCGGACCCCTTAATAAAAGACGAACTCAGAAACCACAATAGAATAGTCAAAACCAAAATAAGCGCACACAGGAATAAATCATGGACAGAAAAACTAAAAGCTTTACACCCGCAAGATAACTCACTTTGGAAAATTACAAAAACGCTTAGGAAGACCTACGAACCTATCCCACCATTAAAATATAATAATCAAGAATACATCACAGACAAAGACAAAGCAAATGTTCTAGCAAAACAATTTCAAAATATCCACGCACCAACTCCAAACAGACCACAACATGAAGAAATACTGAAAGCTGTAAACGAATTCTTAATCAGAGCGAAAACAAAAATGCAATCAAAGGAAGAAATAGGCGAAATCCTAACAAATCCCAAAGAAATAAATAACATAATCAAAATGCTCCCAAAAAACAAGGCTCCTGGAATAGACACAGTACAAAACATCGTTATTAAAAATTTATCCAAAAAGGCAGTACTTCAAAATACATATATAATAAACAAAATATTCAAAATGCAACACTTCCCACAGTAATGGAGAACAACAGTAATAATCCCAATACTAAAACTAGCCAAAAACCCACATGACACAACAGGATATCGCCCCATCAGTTTACTCCCTACACTCGCAAAACTTACCGAAAAAATCATACTACAACGAATAAACAACATAGAAAAAGCACTCAACATAACGCAAGACTGTCAATTTGGATTTAAAACAGGACTCAGCACAACACAGCAAATAGTTAGAATCGCAAGCGACATAATCAACAACTTTAATAAGAAAAAAGTAACCACAATGGTACTGCTGGATATCCAAAAGGCTTTTGACAAGGTTTGGATACCAGGGCTAATTTACAAGTTAATCAAGCTAAAATTTCCAACGCACATAATAATACTAATAGACTCATACCTTACAAACCGACAATTTATAGTTAGGGCAAATACAGCACACTCAGATGTAAAAATAATAGAAACAGGAGTACCACAAGGATTAATTCTGGGTCCAAAAATATTCAACATCTACATACAAGACCTACCAGAATTTCCTCGGACAACAACCGCACTTTACGCAGACGACACAGCCATATACGCACACTCGGACATTGCAATAGTCAGTAGTCAACAAGTACAATTTCATCTAGACATATTACAGGAATATTATAGAACATGGAAGATTACCGTAAATCCCGACAAGACAGAAGTAATTACATTTGCCAGAAAATATACAAACACAAAAACATTCAAACAAATAAAAATCGACAATATCAATATCAAGAACACAGAAACAGTTAAATATCTCGGAGTACATTTAGATAAAAGACTACACTACAACTATCACATCAAACAAAGCATCAAAAAAGGATATGCAAGCACTAAAGCATTACATCCTCTCCTTGCCAAAAACAGTAATCTATCCCAAAAAAATAAGAAACTTATCTATACAGCAATAATTAGGCCCATAATTACTTATGCCGCACCAGTTTGGTGCAACATACCACAAACAACTGTACTGCTCCTTCAGAGATTCTAGAATAAATGCTTACGACTCATCACTGGACGGGATAGGTACACAAAAATTAAAGACCTTTATAAACTTGCGGAAATAGAAGATTTAAGAACATACATTAACAAACAGTCACAAAAATTTTACAGTACAAAACTTCATGGCAACAGACTTCTAACAAACATAACTCAAACAAGACAACACAACGTGACATACCGAATCAAACACAAACTACCTTACCAACATCTACCGATATTCCATGAACAAATCTAGTTCAGAATTACCTAAAAGCAGGTTTTTCACTTTTTAAGTTTTCCTGCTAAAACAACATAAAAGAAAAAGACTCGGAACTTGAGAACAGCGGTGGCTGCACAGTAGCAAAGGAACTATGGGAAAAACACCAAATACACAGAAGAGGATGTGAAGCCAAAAGGCACGAGCAACTGGAACCAAATATCAGTATGAGAAATATTTATATTTATTGTTATATCTGTAAATAGTAGGCATATAAGAAGATTAAATAAAGTTGTGTTGAATTGAATTGGTTCTCGTCCAATCACCCAAGTTAAGCAACATTGGGCGCGGTCAGTACTTGGATGGGTGACCGCTTGGGAACACCGCGTGTCGTTGTCTTTTTTATCTTTTCACGCTGGATTATCGTGATTTACCCTGAATTTGTAATTTTTATTAAAACCACACAACCCCTACTTTATTTGAAACTGATACAGCCCCTTTTTTCAGGTATTAAGAGCTCCGAGAGGTCGCAGGACAAATTCGCGACTTTATACACAGCATCCGGCAACCCTTCACGATATGTGACCATTTAAGTATCCGATTCGCATATTACATAAAGGGGCGAAAGCGACAGTCATGTGCGTTTATTGGAGATCGCACGTTTACAGAGTTAAGCACCTCTCGCTCTGGTCAGTACTTGGGTGGGTGGACCCTGGTTTTTTTTTTTAGCAACGTACCTATACATATAGCAGTTGCAGGGCCGTGTACTATATCTCGACATGGAAGTACATAATTTTTTTTAACAATCCCGTACACGAGTTCAATGCAAGTTTCGGTGCTGCGTATGATTTTCGTAAAGGATGGTACATCATCTCATGCAGCTGAAATTGAATTTGCAGAAGAGGGTGCTCGCTATGATATAAGGATTATCTCGCCTTTCGGTCCACTTCTCGGCCGTCGTATATTAAATTTTCGAGTAATTTTAAGAAAACGCGGAGTTCGAATATTTGCTAGGTGCATCCGCATAAGCACTTTACGTACCCGGAACGCGACTTTTAATATAGACAACGACCATACCACGTTGAAAAGCACCAACAACAACAACAACAATACATATATATTTAACATAATTACAATACATAAACAGTACACAACAAAACAAATATTACAAAATATTTACATTTTAGGCTATGTACCGGTTTTAACACTTACGGAAATATGGCGGTTCCTACAACTGCAGCCGCTTACCCGCCAATTATTACATTGAGACTAACCCACAGACAATCAGGAAACATGGGGTGGCCCAAAAAACTGTAGCGGATCCATCGACGCATGACCAAGATGCTGAGGGACGTCAATAACCAATGTCAGTGCGGTGCCAATCCATTAAAGGTATAGTGCGATGCCATATTTCAATGATGGAATAGAGGAAAAATTTACATTAAAAAAAAAACCTCAACCTGTGGAGTAATAAGATTTAGGGTAGTCATGTTGTGGTCTTGATATTAAGTTCTAGAAAGGGTCTCAAAAATGGGAAGTCTCTGATAGGGAAACTTATGCTGATAATTAGCAGGTAGGTTGATGCTTCTGATTTTGGTTAGTTGGCTAATTAGCTTATTACCTTTAACCTTTCGTGATTGCACATAGAATTTCTGCGACTGTGTTTTTATAAACTCATCTATGGTTTTAATTTTTGCATCATTATGTAAATCCTTGATTTTTTCGTAGCGCCCTTTGTGTAGTATTAACCGCAGGCATTTATTTTGCAGTCTTTGGATTTTTTGCACATGAGTTTTAGCAGCCCCACACCAGATGGGAGCTGCATAAGCGAGCGTGGGACGAATCATGGAGGTATATATCAGTTTTTTATTTTTCCAGCTCATTGGACGCTTTAGTGACAAAAGAACATAGACTTGTGTTAATAATATTATTGCTTTTCTTATGGATTTTTCTATGTGTATTTTAAAAGTTAATTTTTGATCAAGGTGAATCCCAAGATATTTCACGCAATCTTTAGGTATCAGTTGCACTCCTAGAATTTCGGCTGCTCGGTTTCATTTATTATTTTTGTATTTCCGGTGGAATAGTATTGTTTCAGTTTTTGTAGAGTTAATGTCAATTTTCCATTTCGTACAGTAATCATCCATAAGCTTTGCATACTCTTCGACCAGAAGGAGTGCCTGCTGAGGGTCAGCAGCCGATGCATATACTGCCGTATCATCGGCGTATAACGCTATTTTTGCATTGTTTGTTGTTGGTATGTCATTGATATATATTGTGTATAATGTTGGGCCAAGGACAGATCT